>CAUYON010146820.1:0-22415 GCA_963573935.1 Arctocebus calabarensis
TTTTTTTTTTTTTTTGTAGAGACAGAGTCTCACTTTATCGCCCTGGGTAGAGTGCCGTGGCGTCACACTGCTCACAGCAACCTCCGGCTCTTGGGCTTAAGCGATTCTCTTGCCTCAGCCTCCCTAGTAGCTGGGACTACAGGCGCCCGCCACAGCGCCCGGCTATTTTTTTTGTTTTGCAGTTCAGCCGAGGCCGGGCTTGAACCCGCCACCTTCAGTATATGGGGCCGGCGCCCTACTCGCTGAGCCACAGGAGCCGCCCCTCAGCTGATTTTTTCAATCCTGTTATTTGTCCAACACTTCCTACCTGCCCCTCCAGATACCTGAGTTCTCCATTAACTTCTTCCCTAGAGGATAAAATTAGAAATTAGCTTGAGCTATAGCCAAGAGAAAAATTTAAATGACAGCAGGGCTGACACAGAGCCAGGTAAATCTGTGTGGCTGATTCATGGCCAGTGTCCATTCTGATTGGGTAGTGCCCATTCTCTTTCCAGAATGACTTTCCTCCTCCCATCAGCTTATCAAAATTTTAATCATTTTCCAAATGGGCCTCATTACCTCCTCTTCCCTAAAGCTTGCTAGTCTGCTTTTATAGCCCTCCTTGATCCTCCCTTTGTAAAATCCTGGGGCCCTGCAGCTGCTCAGTGAACCTAATGATTGCTGCAAGAAATAACTTTGTGGTGGGAATGGATGGAATTCCTCAGAACAAGATATGCCAGAGTGTTATAGGTTCTCCTACCAATTAGAAGAACTGAGTATAGCCTGGAGCTATTTGAACAATCCTATTCTAGAAACAGAAACTAGATGCTTCTAGAAGATTCTTCTAGCTGAGAAATCACTCTCTCCAAATCTCTCAATTCTCCAATGGCATTTTCACTGCTACTTTTCTCCCACCCTTCGAAAACATGTGAGAGGGGAGAAGAGTTTTAATGACCCCATTGCCTCCTGACGTGCATGCCTCTGAGGGGAGGATGAGGAGGAGGGCAGCTGAGTCTGGGCTGCCTCTGGAGTCCCAAAGAGGGTTCTCTGAGGAACTCCCCACATGTGGTCAGCAAAGAGGGGAACTGATGCTTCCTTCTGGACACACGTCAAAGCCCCAGCCTGCCTTATACTATGCTGGGTTTCCTGATTTCTTGACTCTTGGCAGATTTTTCTCAGATTGCTTCAGAGAAACTGTTTGGGGCTGATCTTAGTGTGAGGAATGGACGCTTGCCACATTGTCCCCCGATGAAGCCTGCCAAGAAGTGGGCCAGAAGCAAGAAACTTGCCTGATCTAGGTCACTTTCTTCCTGCCCCTCTCCTCTCCCCCAGGGCCTCAGCAAACATACATCAATGTGCCAGCAAGCTTCTCAACCCCCATGGACATCTCTGGCTGCTGCGGGCACGTAGCACAGATGATGAGGCCTTGTCTGAGCCCATGCAGAGGAAGGACATGGGCACTGAGGCTCCTTCCCTCCCTAGTCCTCCCATCCTCTCCTGTCCCACTGTTCAAGTCATCAATATTTGTTGCCATAGGCCAGGTACAGTGGCTCACCAGGGTTAACAACTCTGTAGAAGGAGACTCTGTAATCCTAACTCTGGGAGGCTGAGGCAGGTGGATTGCTTGAGCTCAGGAGTTCAAGACCAGCTCTGAGCAAAAGCAAGACCCTGTCTCTACTAAAAATAGAAAAAAATAGCCATAGTGCTACATGCCTGTAGTCCCAGCTACTTGGGAAGCTGAGGCAGGGGGATTGCTTGAGTCCAACAGTTTGAGGTTGCTATGAGCTAGCCTGATGCCATGGCACTATACCAGGGTGACAGAGTTTTTTACCAGGGTAAAAAAATATTGTTACCATAGCACCTGCCCAGTCAGGGCTCAGGGTATGAGCCACAGATCTTAGTGAGGCCCAGCCTTTGCCCTTGAGAATGATTCTTTGCAGGCAAAGAAAAGGGGGCCGTGGGGACCACTCAGCTTACAGTGCCTCTTCTCCACAGGTCAACTTACTGTTCCCCATCATCTACTTGCTGTTCTGGGCCTTCCTGCTGGTCTTCAGCCTGTGGTCAGAGCCAGTGGTGTGTGGCACTGGCTTGGCCATCATGCTAACAGGCGTGCCTGTCTATTTCCTGGGTGTTTACTGGCAACAAAAGCCCAAGTGTTTCAATGACTTCATTGGTGAGTTGTTGGAGGCTCCAGCATGGCTAGAGGCATGGAGTGGTCAGTGAAGGGGCAGGGGCAGGGGAAACACCACGATTGAGAGGCCTAAGCTCATCTTCACCTAACTCCACACAGCTCTGGGGGACGAGTCAGGGTGGATACCGTCCCAGAGACCTCTGAGGAGTTTCCCCACAGACCTTAAGCCTGTTGACTAAGGCAACCTGGAATTGGGCTTGAAGGCATAGGGAAGCTGGAGGGCTGGGCCTGGATGAGCGTGGGGCAGCTGACAGAAGGTGCAGGAGGCAGGCAAGGCATTGCCTGGGGCAACACCTGGGGTGGGAGAGGTGGGACAGGCCACAGCCTAGCTGGCCAAACTGGCCGGATATTCAGCACCATCATGGTTTCTATGTGATCTCCTTCTACAGAGTTGCTAACCCTGGTGAGCCAGAAGATGTGTGTGGTCGTGTACCCTGAGGCAGAGAAGGGCTCAGGGACAGAGGAGACCAGTGAGGACACGGAGGATCAGCAGCAACCTATCTACCAACCCACTGTCACTAAGGACAAGGACTTGGTGGGGCAGCCCCAGCCCTGAGGACCACTGTTCCTCAGTGGCTACTCCCCCTTTTGTCCCCTTCCTGCATTCCTTCCCTGCCTGGGTACCCCCAACACACACACCTCTCTGCTTCTGTCAGACAGGGTGGGACCTGGGTGTGCAGGGTGAGAAATTGCAAACAAAGACACTGACATTTGTACCCAAAGAACCTGCCTCTCACCCCAGTGCTGCCCACACTCAGCTGTTAGGAACAGAGATGCCAGGGTGCCCCGCAGGGCCCTCCCTCCAGGCCACAGCCTCAGCTGCCTCTTTAGGAACCTGAGTTCACAACTGCCTTCCCTCCCATTCCTAAGCCAAGGAAGGCCTCGGTTCAGAGAGCAGTGGAAGCCACAGTGATTTGGTCAAGGGGACAGATTCAAGCAAATATGTCACCAGTGAAGGTTGGCTGTGGAGACGCCTCTTTGTTCAGAAGGCGCCCAAATTCAGGGGGAGATGCTGCCCTTTGCCCTCTTCCCCGGCCCCCTGCCATCCTTTCCTCAACCCAGCCTGGACTCTCAGGCTCCTTTCAGGGCTGGCTGAGCAAGGGACCAAGGAGAAGGAGCGCTGCCCTGACCCCTCCCTCAAGCCAAGCCTGTGGGACAGAATGAGAAAGGCTCAGATTCCAGAGACCCAGACCCAGCCTCCTGCCTCCTACCTTCTGCTCCAACATGCTGCCAAAACTTCCGGAAGCCAGAAAGTCTTCTTATTCCTAATGTGGTGGGCATCTCTCTCCTGCTGACAAAGCGGCTCTGCAGCTCTGCTAGAGTAGTCACCCTGTCATCCCTGCAGCCATGCCCCAGCACACTCACCCCAAGCTAGTGCAGCTGGCCACCCCCACCAGGCCCTCATCCTTCTCTCTGGACCTTGGCTCAGGGACCAGGTATGAAGGATCCCCAAGCTCTTCAGGCCTGAAATTAGAGCCTTAAGTAGACCCTGCCTCCATCCAAAAACTGGGCCTAAAAACACTCTATTTCTACCCCTCAGAACAGGCCTGATATTAAATGCCTTCCCTGATAGGAAGGACGCTTTCCCACCTCCCCAGAAGTGCCCATTCCATATCCTCAGAGACTGGGTGGGGAGAGCCTGTTTTCTGAAAGACAGTTCCTCTCCCCTCCCTGTACTTGGATAACCCTCACTCCCTCCTCTCTGGTCTCGCCAGCATCCTGTCTTAGGATAGAATGGAAGAGCAGTGGCAGGACAGCACCCACTCTGAAGACCCTCAGAAAGGCCCTCTGTGGTGTGCAGCCTTCTGACCTTTGGCTGTGCTCCAGAGGAAGGCCATGATGTTTCCCCGGGCCTTGTAGACTCCCCAGCCACACCTGCTCTGCTAAGGACATATCCCCAGGATGCATCTCTCTGCATCCCCCTCCCCAATTCGATCTGCTTAAACTGGAACACCCAGGAGCCCCTCCTTGCCTGGGTCATGTCCCCAGCTCCCCACCCAGGTTGCCTACCCCATAGTTGGTGAGATGCCAGATTTGGTCTGAGTTATGGCCCCTTCCAAGTAGAGCTAGGCAGGCTGGGGTTGGCCCCTAGAGGGTCAGGGGACCATCTTCCTGTTCCTTCTCATTCCTCCAACTTCCTCACCTCCTTGAATTATTATTTTTTTGTAAAGTGGATGCCTTACTTTTTGGATAAATATTTTTGAAGTTAGTATTTCTATTTCTTTCAGATTTTTAATGTATGGTTGTTGGGGGGTGGACTAAGTTAGAACCTTGATAATAATTTTCTGTCTTTAACTTGGTGTAGGTTTTAGAGTTCTTGTTTGTTTGTGTGAAGAGTTTTTTTTTTTCTTTTGATGTAATAAAATTGTAAATGGAAATGAAGTTTGTGGTGTTGATAATTAAATCAACTTCCGGGACCCAGGCTCCAGTTATTTCCGATCCCAGGAGGTCTTTGCTTGCCAGGTTGCTTTCAGGGTGGCATTCCTAAAAGCCCATGCTCTCCATGACTTCTAGCTATCCAGGGCCTCAGTGCCAGCACAAAGAACTCTCTTTGAACCAAAGACAAGGTCAAAAGCTAAAATCATGATAAATTTAAAGTTCTCAATTGGTTTTATTCACAATTCCAGAATCAAGCAACCCCTCATCCCATAAAGTAGAATAAGTGCTCCAATGCAATGAACTGAGAAGAGGTTGGCTTTATAGATAAGGGCTGAAGAAAGCAGATTACTTTTCTTTTCTTTTCTTTTTTCTTTCTTTTTTTTTTAGACAAAGTCTCACACTATCATCTTGTGGGTAGCTGGGTAGACTGCCACATGGCCATGGATCAGCCTAGCTCCCAGCAACCTCAAATTTGACTCCGGTGATCCTCTTACCTCTACCTCAGCCTCCTAAATAGCTGGGGCAGCAGGCGCCCTCTACCACAACCAGCTAATTTTTCTGGGTTTTTTTCGTACAGACAGGATCTCGCTCTTGCTCGGGCTTGTCTACAACTCCTGAGCTCAAGGGATTCTCACACCTCGGCCTCCCAAAGTGCTGGGATTATAGATGTGAGCCATGGGGCAGGGCCCAGATTACTTTTCAAAGTTAATTTTTCTTGTAAGATGGGACTGGGAGACAGAACTATAGAAAAATAACTGATTAGCTAAAATCAAGTTACTTCTGGCTATGTTTTTTGTGTAAGGATTAAAGCAGAGGGAACTTCATTGTCCTGCCAACTGAAGATGTTAACTTGCTTGTTTGGGAAACTGGCTGTTAGCTGTAGTTTGATGGTCCAATAGTAACTCGTTTTAGGTTTATTGATGTAGAACTTTAGCATAGGTGACTTCATTTGGATTTTTGGTCTGACCTCTGGGGGTCTTATGCTGGAGCTTAGTCCAGAACAATAGCTTCCTATAATGTTTATCTAGCACTCTGTAGAGTCAGGAAGTATGATTAGGTTCCTGCTCTGTGTACGATACTGAGAGCCTGCAAACTAACCTACTACCCAAGGTGGGAACATGGAAAGAGAGACAGCAACAAGCTGAGTCGAGGGAAGAAAGACAGGGATGGTCCTCCCGAGGCCTGATCTGCAAAAGCTTTTCACACCAAGATAGCTCAGGCTGAGTCTGGAAGGATTCAGTTGGAGGGCCTTGATGAGAGGGCCTGGAAGGTGAAGCTGGTTTCACTCAACTTACAGAGACATCTGAGAGAAAGACCAGGAGGACAGCTGGACTAGCACCAGTGGAAAGAAGGAAGCAGGTGCGGTAGGTATAATACTTCCTGGTATTCTGGGTTAACTGCTAGAGGAAGTTGATGGAATTAGACTCAGTCCTTGTTTCATGTTCCTACTTTTATGGGCAGCTGTCCCAGTGTCCTGTCCTGGGGCAACATCATTCTAGAGCCAACATTGCTGACAGAAGCATGGCAAGAGGGGCCAGTTGTCAAGACATCCCCCTTCACCATCTGGGACACTGTGAGGGAACAGGCAAGACGCCTCTACTCCTAGTCTTGGCCTGACCCCAACACACCTGCTTTATGGCTGTCATTCCTCCAGACAAACTGGAAGCTCATTATTGCCAGGGGCAAACACTTGTCTCCTAGTTCCAGGCTAGCTGGTAAACAACTGTGTCTTGGGCAAGTTATCTCACCTGTTTAGCATTTTGGTGGGGGAGGAAGACTTGGACATAATATCAAATGGTTCCTCCATCTTCCAACTTTAGGTTATACCAAAAGGGCAGAAGCCAGTTTTGTGCAAGAGGCTGTTCTCCAAGCATTACTTCCACCCCTTTGAACCCCTCTTCCCAACACATATACATTTCCTTTCCCTGCCTGCCCCAGGTCTCCTCCTCATTGCCCTATTAAGGCAGGTCCAGCCCCTATCCCCTCTCACTCTACTGGAAACACTTGTCCTCAGGGGATCCCTTTCTCTCTGTAAAGTGACACCTGCTGATCTTTTCAACCTGGGCAAACATGGGTTCCTCCTGGGCAGCATGCATTTATTTTTAACCTGGGCCTTTACCCTGTCCTGGCCCTATCAGCCCCTTTGATACTAGGAATTTTACATGCTCTGACCTGGGAGAATTTGGAAACCCTTTGACATCATTGAAGTCATAGCTGCATATGCATTCATTTATTAATATAGTCACACAACAAATGGTTTCTGTGTCCATTATGTCCAAAGACTTTGGTATCTACTGTGGGAATAGCAAATTTGTTTCTGAGTTTTCCAATTCAGCTTCTGACATCAAATACTTTATCCCATTGCCCCCATAAAAATGTTCAGACATGTCAACCTACCTGTCCCTAATTTTTAATTCAGGAAATGTGGTCACCATCATTGAAGAGGCCTAAAAGATATATCTGACTTTATCCTCAAAGAGCAAATAGTTTGCAAGGGAAGGTGCAGTTGTGCAGTTTGTGGCATCACTCACCACCCATGCCACATTGGAACCGCCTGCCTAGGGACCTCCACTGCTGAGCTGTGAGCTTCCACTGTCAGGGGCCGAATGAACATATCCCTAGAGCAGTGTTTTTCAACAATTTTTATCTCATGGCACCCTTGAAGCTATAGTTAAACTTCTGCAGCACATAAATTATGTTGATCAAAGAAAAAAGTAAACAAAAGAACATACTTACATGTGCTTTTATCTTCTTTTGAAAATAATTTAATTAATGATCTTTTTTTATTTATTTACTTTTTTAGAGACAGAGTCTCACTTTGTCACCCTTGGTAGAGTGCTATGACGTCACAGCTCACAGCAACCTCCAGCTCTTGGGCTTAGGCTATTCTCTTGCCTCAGCCTCCCAATTAGCTGGGACTACAGGTGCCCACCACAATGCCCAGCTATTTTTCTATCGTAGTTTGGCCGGGGCCGAGTTCAAACCCTCCACCCTCGGTATATGGGGGCGGCACCCTACTCACTGAGACACAGGCACCGCCTAATTAATGATCTTTAAAATTTTTCAGGACACACCTCAGGTCTTCTCAGGGCATACCAGATGAAAATCACTGCTCTAGAGCCTATGCAGTGCCTGGTACCTAAGCGCTCAAAATTCTCATCAAATCGAGGCATCAGGCAATAGGTAGTTATCTGTTTAGGACATACCGTTTGTTGCAGTTTGACTGGGGCCAGATTCGAACCCTCCAGATATAACCACAATGGAAGGTCAGAGGAAGGAGACTCAACATTATCTGAGACCAGTGGCTTCACAGACCTTATCTTATTCACAGTTTAATTAAACAACCCTGTGAGGGAAGCCTTGTTACTTACTGCCACTTTACAAGTAAGATTAAGTAATTGCCCAAGGTTATCAAGCTGGTCAGTGACAGAGGGCGGATTAGCCCATTTCTCTCTGACACTTCATGGCCATGCTCGGCTGCCTTCCCATTGGGAAAGTCTTGGCTCACCAAAGAGATGGCACTGGAAGAAGATCAAGTCACGAAGAAAATACACATGCATTGTTTTAGCTAATCCAAACAAGTAGAACTGCAGTAGCAAAGAGAAAATGGTCCTGCTGCCCAGGGAGGGCTCCTTTCCTTGCCTCAGCAAGAATCCCTCAGCTCTTGACTGGCACTGCCCATGCCCTTTCTATCCAGAGCCCCCACCCTGCTCTGCCATCCAGAGCACTGCCTGCCACATCCAAAGCCCTGGTTACTGGGAAGCACTGACACCAGCACATAACACGTCAGTACTGGTCAGGGAGACAGGGGCTGCGATCACTTATCTTACCGTGGCCTAAGCTGCTGACTCTCATTTCCTGCCGGCTCTATTTGCACATCTCCTGCTTCCTCCAGTGCCCAGTATACTAGCTAATGACACAGTCTTCCCCCTCCCCATTGTGGCCAGACGAAGAGGAAGAAAGTTCTCTGAGTCACACAGCAACCGCTTCAGTCCCAGGGTCCTTTCTTCCAAAGTGAACCAGGCATCTTCGAATGACCTTGCACAGCTCAGTCTCTTAGCCTTGTTTTCCTTGTTTATAAAGGAGGGATGAGCCTGTAGTCCCAGCTTGGGAGGCTGAGGCAAGAGAATCGCCTACGCCCAGGAGTTGGAGGTTGCTGTGAGCTGTGTGACACCATGGCACTCTACCGAGGGTGATAAAGTGACACTCTGTCTCTACAAAAAAAAAAAGGAGGGATAAAAATATTGTCTGCCTGGCTAGGGTGCCAGCCACATACACTGGAGCTGGTGGGTTCAAACTCAGCCCTGGCCTGCCAAACAACAATGACTACAACCAAAAAATAGCCAGGCATTCTAGTGGGTGCCTATAGTCTCAGCTACTTGGGAAGTGGAGGCAAGAGAATTGCTTAAGCTCAAGAGTTTGAGGTTGCTGTGAGCTGTGACACAAGGCACTCTACTGAGGGTGACATAGTGACACTCTGTCTCCAAAAAAAAAAAGAAAAAGAATATACTGTCTACCTTACCTATTTTCCTTATTAATTCACAGTGAAATGGTCAGCATGATAAAGCATATGTTTCAACAACAGAAAAAGGATTAATTGGGTGGCGCCTGTAGCTCAGTGGGTAGGGCACAGGGCCCATATACCAAGGGGGTACACACAGCCCCGACCAGCTAAAACAGCAGCGGCAACTGCAACAAAAAACAGCCGAGTGTTGTGGTGGGCGTCTGTAGTCCCAGCTACTTGGGAGGCTGAGGCAAGAAAATCAGTTAAGTCCAAGAGTTGGAGGTTGCTGTGAGCTGTGACGCCACTGCACTCTATCCAGGGCGACAGAGTGAGACTCAGTCTCAAAAAGAAAAAGAAAAAGCATTAATTTATCGGAAAGCGCAAGGCCTTCTCATGATTATTATTTCTAAGTATGGGAGGGGGCAGAATTTCTCCTCACTGGGACAAGGCCGGGCGCTCAGTACCCCCAGCCTGCCCTTTTTCCCTGTAACTGCACCGCAAGCCTCCTCCCCGAGCTGTTTCACCCACCCGGCGATGCCGGGCAGTAAGACACAGCGAGCGAGCGCTGTGGGAGGCTGCCCTCTGCTGTCCACCTGATGCCTGATCACAGCAGGCCCTCAAGCTGGAAAACTTGGACCAATATCTCCACCTGGTGGTCAACTGGGTTCTGGTCAGGTCAACTGACACTGTCATAAAACTGAAGTAGTTCCGCTTTCAAATGGGGAGGAGAGATCTCACCATCTGGTTCCTGAGATCCATCTCCAGGGTGCCTGCGGATCTTCCCACGCTAGGTCAGGGTTTTTGGAGAGAGCATACCTGGCCAAATCTCAAGGTATGCACAGAAAGCACCTGGGGCAAGTCTGGGAGTAGCAAGGATGAAAACAGGATGCTAGTTATATTTACATATTTTGTTTTAGTATTCAATTCAACTAGTTGTATTTACATATTTTGTTTTAGTATTAAATGTTTTATTTATTTTGGGGTTTTTTTTGAGACAGTCTCACTATCTCGCCCTCAGTAGAGTACTATGGTGTCACAGCTCACAGCAACCTCACACCGTTGGGCTTAATTATCTTGCCTCAGCCTCCCAAGTAGCTGGGACTACAGGCGCCCGCCACAACACCTGGCTACTTTTTGGTTGTAGTTGTCATTGTTGTTTGGCCGGCCCAGGCTGGGTTAGAACTCGTCAGGTCCAGTGTATGTGGCCAGTGCCCTAGCCACTGAGCTACAGGCGCTGAGCCAGCAATGTTTTAGTATTCAATTCAACTAGTTATATTTACATATTTTATTTTAGTATTCAATGCCACACTTATCTTTCCCTGCATTTATCCCACTGTGGCTCACAGTAACCCAGCCCTTGGTGTATCCAACTTATAGAAACTTCTGGCCCAGCTCGGCAACCATAGCTCGGTGGTTAGGGTGCCAGCCATATACACTGGGACTGGTGGGTTTGAACCCCGCCCAAGCCTGCTAAACAACAATGACAACTACAACAAGAAAATAGCTGGGCTTTGTGGCAAGTGCCTGTAGTCCCAGATACTTAGGAGGCTGAGGCAAGAGAATCACTTAAGCTCAAGAGTTTGAGGTTGCTGTGAGCTGTGACATCATTGCACTCTACTGAGTGTGACATAGTGAGACTCTGTTTAAAAAAGAAAAGAAAAGATACTTCTGGTCCCACAGGGCATCCATGGTATTTGCAGCTGATAAAAGAGCAAGTAACACACTTCTGTTCCTTTTCTTTTCTCTGGATCTATAGCCCGTTTGGAGACGAAATCCAATGGGTAAAAGCAGGGCCATGCCAGGTGCCTCTGACTAGAGTGGGTGGGTGTTCCCAGAGGAAAGAGAAAAGGGGAAAAGGTTCCAGCACAAGCCCAAGAGCTGCAGAGAGGGAGGCAGGACCTTCTCCTACATGACCCTGAAATAGAGCCCCAGGAAGAGGTGATGACATAAGAGGCTTCTCAAGCCTCACAAGAGGAAGTAAACCCAAGAGACACACACTGGAGGTCAGAGAATGGCCATGCAAAAGGAAAGACAGCAAACCGAGCTGCAGCAAGCTCCTGAGCCCTGCAGCCCAGGGGACAGGAAATGGGAGGCAGAGCCTCAGGCCCAGAGTTGGGGGCAAAGTGCCAACCTGAGCCTCTTGCAGCAGAAGGAAGCTGGAAGAGAGGGGTTCTGGAGTCCCCAGAGGAGGACAGCCATCTGTTCCAAGGACAGCAGCTTGCCTAGACCTGGGGTACAGGGCCCAAGTCCTGACCAGCTCCCTCAGCAAGTCCCAGGCAGTTGGGGGCTGTGCCAGGCTGCTAGAGGTAGCCAGGACTGGAAACACATTAGTATTTGGGCTATGGCACAAACCCTATGCAAAAACTTAACAAAAGAGTATACGGTGGACCACAACACAGGTCCCTGTGTACAGCTTATTCTGTAAACCTATCACTACTCCCTGGACCCCTCAAATGACATCCTTCCTGGCCTGTACCCAGAAGAATGCTCTGGGAGGTGGGGCTACAGAAGGAACTGACTGTCCCTAGGGGTAGGTGGAGCCCAGCACTGGGGGGACCCAGAAGAAGGCGTGTCAAGGGAGGAACTCAGACCACGCTGGGGGTCAGCACTGGAAGAGGGCTTTCTCTGCTCACTCTGACTTGGCACCGCATTCTGCACAGAACGTTTCAGAAGTCAGAGAGAGGAATTCACTCAGAGAGAGTTGTTACCTTCATCGAGGACTTGGAATCCTCCTGGGCTCAAGAGGGAGTGGGGAAGCATTCCCAGAAGCATCAGCTCCTGGGCAGCTCCAGAATGTTGGTTTGGACCCTGACCAAAGAGTGCCCCCAACTGCTGAACAGGCCAGGGGTCTCCTTTCTCTAAAGCCTGCATCCCTCCCTCTGGGGTGAGCCCAGCCCCTCCCAGAGTCGCCCCAGGGAGAGAGAGGGGAAAAAAGGGAAGAGAAGAGAGGCATTGACTACAGAGGAAGGAAAAGGAAGCAGAGCAGAGGAGGGAGGAGAGAGGCCACACAGGAGTGGGTGACAGAGGAGAGCAGAGAGGGCAGGTCTAGGGCAGGCCCAGGGCAGGAGGATCTAGAGAGGGCAGGCCGAGCACCCCAAGGGGCGCTCCAAGAGCAGGCGGGGCGGGGAGCCGAGGGGGCGGGCCGGCCATGTCCCACGGGACCTACTATGAGTGTGAGCCCCGGGGCACCCAGCAGCCACTGGAGTTCTCAGGGGCCCAAGCCGGGCCCGGGGAACTGGGGGACATGTGTGAGCACGAGGCCTCCATCGACCTCTCCGCCTACATCGAGTCTGGGGAGGAGCAGCTCCTTTCCGACCTCTTTGCTGTGAAGCCTTCGCCTGAGGCCAGAGGGCTCAAGGGCCCTGGAACCCCTGCCTTTCCCCACTACCTGCCTCCTGATCCACGGCCCTTTGCCTACCCTCCACATACCTTCGGCCCAGACAGGAAGGCACTGGGGCCTGGCATCTACAGCAGCCCGGGAAGCTACGACCCCAGGGCTGTGGCAGTGAAGGAGGAGCCTCGGGGGCCAGAAGGCAGCCGAGGTGCCAGCAGAGGTGGCTATAATCCCCTGCAGTATCAAGTGGCCCACTGTGGGCAGACAGCCATGCACCTGCCCCCAGCCCTGGCAGCACCCGGCCAGCCTCTGCGCGTTCTCAAGGTAAGAACAGGTCAGTTCTTCTCCCTCCTGCCCAGGGTCTGGAGAGAGGCCGCTTTGGTTGGGGGAAATGTGAGCACCCTGCTCAGGCCGGGTCTGTGTGTGGTGTGAAATTGGCCCACCCCAAAGTGCTCTGTGCTCACTACCAGACCATCATCCCCCTTTCTTCCTTACTCTTCCCCAGCCCAGCACGTCCTGAAGCCCCTGTGGCCAGCTGACCTACCTATGCCAGGCCACCCACTTAGCTCCTCCGCTGCCCACCGTGCCCCCTCCTTTTGTGTCTTTGCCTCTAGCCTTTCGAAGAGGAAATGCTTGCTGACCGTAGCACGGGAGACTCAGGTTATTTTGAAGGACAGTGTCTGAAGAGAGTGCCAGAATACGAAAGGGAGTTTTGGTCTTAAGCAGAAAATCTGTAGGCCTGGGTCACCATTTATCCCAGAGGCAGGGCAGTAACGGTTTGAACTGTAAGACAGGACCTGGCTCTCAATCCAATTCTCTGAAGCTGCTGCTGTTCCTGTCGCGCCTCCTCTCTGCCTCCGCCAGCCCTGACCTCTCTGTCTCTCTGTTCTTTCCCCTCAGGCCCCTTTGGCCACGGCCACAGCCCCCTGCAGCCCCCTTCTCAAGGCGCCCTCGCCAGCTGGCCCCTTGCACAAGGGCAAGAAGGCAGTGAACAAAGACAGCCTGGAGTATCGGCTGCGGCGAGAGCGCAACAACATCGCGGTGCGCAAGAGCCGGGACAAGGCCAAGAGGCGCATCCTGGAGACGCAGCAGAAGGTGCTGGAGTACATGGCAGAGAACGAGCGCCTCCGCAGCCGCGTGGAGCAGCTCACTCAGGAGCTAGACACCCTTCGCAACCTCTTCCGCCAGATACCTGAAGCAGCCAACCTCATCAAGGGCGTTGGGGGCTGCAGCTGAGCCTGGCAGGCGGACTGTAGGCCCCAGGGCCCCTGGGCCAACCTGACCCTGGGGACCCCCACCCAGAGCCCTTTACAGGCTGAGCCTGAGACATTGACCATGGACAAATGGCGGCGGAGTGCAAAGGGAGGGCAGGACCCAGCCTAATGATTCTGTGGCTGAATAAAATTGCACTGTGACTCAGTGCTGGGGCTGTTTGCTGGGCCTGGGCTGAGGGATAGAGAGAGAGAGAGAAAGTGTGTGTGTGTGTCGTGGAGGACCCCAAGGGCCGGGAAGGCTGAGTCTGATACCTCTTCTTTCCCTGGCCAGAGAAGTATTTGGGAATACAGGCATGCTGCCGCCCACAGCCCTTGCCCTGCATGCCATGCACCCTAGCCATGTGTCTGTCACTCTACTCTCCCCGCACATCCTCATCACCCGCTCCCATGAGCTGGAGGCACACTTCCACCCCCCACCCCAGCACCTGGAGCAGCCTCTGGACACAGTGTGAACAGAGATCTGTGGCTTGTAGGGAGAACCAGCACCATACAGTCCCTTGTGCCCAGGCCTACTCTCTCTCACCCTCAGGAGCAGGTCAGGGAGCTGCCCAGGTGGCCAAGGGAAAGTTCTCGATGGCTCTGCCATATTCACAGTCCCCTAGCTCTTGATCCAGCACTTTATCTCTGCTCCCCAATTTCATAGCCGCAGTCTATTAGATGGACAGCCATACATACACTTGTCCCATCCACACTCCCATCTTTGTCCCTCATCCCCTGGAGGTCTGGTCTCTCTGAGTGCTTGGGAGAAGAATAAGTTGGGAAAGGCCCTGTGACACCTCACATTCTAAGAGCCTTGATCTGAATCTTCCTCTGAGACTCACTACTAGCTATGTGACCATAAGCCAGTTACTTCTTTCTGTGCCTCAGTTTCCTCATCTACAAAATGGGAGTAGTATTAGTAATCACCTCATAGTGTTGTTATATTCATAGAAAAATAGGGCTAGCACATGATAGTCATGAATATGTTATGATTTTGTTTTTGCTAGATATTGAAAGGGCCTCAGAGATCTCATCTAAACTCTTCGTTTTGCAGGTGAGGAAACTGAGGCCTCAGAGAGGGGAAGGGACTTACCCGGAGTCACACAACTGTTTAGAGGCAGAACCAAAGTTAGCTCCACAAAATCACAGACCTTAAGAGTTGCTGGATTAGACCTCAAGAGATCATCTGGTGGGCTTTGTCCTCACACAAGCAAGATAGTGTGAGCCACATTTCATAGATAAGCAATTGAGGGCCAGAGGGGATAAGAGACATCTTCTGAAGCTCACTCAGTCCTTTTGCTGTCTCAGCACAGGGTACCTGCCTCTCTGTTTCTGGCTACACCCTCCCTTCAAGTACACATATACAGTAAGAGAGGGTACGCAAATCATAAGTAATCATAAAGGCCGAGAGCAGTGGCTCACACCTGTCTTCCTAGCACTGGGGGAGGACAAGGCAGCAGGATCCTTTGAGCTCAGGAGTTGGAGACCAGCCTGAGCAAGAGTGAGACCCTGTCTCTACTAAAAGTAGAAAAATTAGCGGGGCCTGGTGGTACATACTGTAGCCCCAGCTACTTGGGAAGCTGAGGCAGGAGGATCACTTGAACCCAGGAGTTTGAGATTGCAGTAAGCTATGATCATGCCACTGCACTCTAACCAGGGTGACAAAGCAAGACTCTATCTCAAAAAAAAAAAAAAAAGTAATCATGATTTTCTTCACAGTGTCAGAGACCCAGGGACAGCCTGAGCATCAAGAAATAAATTTCAATCCAGCTACTCGGGAGGCTGAGGCAAAAGAATCACCTAAGCCCAGGAGGTGGAGGTTGCTGTGAGCTGTGTGATGCCATGGCACTCTACCGAGGGCAATAAAGTGAGACTCTGTCTCTACAAAAAAAAAAAAAAAGAAGAAAAGAAATTTCTAGGCCAGGCATAGTGGCTCACGTCTGTAATCCTAGCACTCTGGGAGGCCGAGGCAGGTGTTGAGTTGAACTCATTGCTTGAGTTCACAGGTTCGAGACCAGCCTGAGCAAGAGCAAGACCTCAGCTCTAAAAATAGCTGGGCATTGTTGCAGGCACCTATAGTCCCAGCTACTTGGGAGTTTGAGGCAAGAGAATCACTTAAGCCCAATAGTTTGAGGTTAAGAGAGACAAAGTAAGACTCTGTAACAAAAAACATTTCTGAGAGGAAGAGAGACTGGTGTCTGGACCATCCTGGTCTCCCCTTCCCTAAGCTCCCACTTCTGCACTTCCCCAGTGGCATAGCACCACGTCTCTGGCACCTGTGTGCTCCATGTCACCATATTTGTCTCACCCTGGAAGCAGGCCCCACTCTGCCTGTGTGTCTCTCAGGCACTGCACCTCCTTCCTCCATGTCCTGGGGCCCCTGTCCAGGTCTGAACCTTCAGTAGAGGAACTGATGGGAGCCTCCTGAGTCTGGAAGGGGGAGGTACCAGTAGCTGTGGGTGCCTGGGAGAATCCTTGTACCTTCCTTTCAGCCCAGAGGGATGGGTTGCATAAGGGGGGGTTTGTACAGAACATGGGAAGTGACTCAACCTCCAGATTTCCTCCTCTCAGCTCAAGACCACTGCCCTTTGACTTATTTTCAAGGTTCTGGGTGATGGGACCTGGGTTGCTTCAGCATCAACCACAGATTCTTCCCCACAGACCCCTCCAACCCATCAGCCCCTCAGAGCCAAATCTAATGGAGCCTTTCCCCATCTCCCCAGTGTGATCCCAGGGTAATGTGGAGTAGCTAAGCACATCCCAATCCTTTATGTCACGTCATATACCAAGGAGATGACATTTAGCTGGAAAGCGCACTTTGAAAAGGAGGCTTCCAACCAGACCTCAGATGGTTTTGCCAAAGTAGTTTATTCAATGAGTATTTGTTGAGCATCTCTTCTGTGAATAAGATAAGTTCTGAGCTGAGGAAGTAAGAAGAAAAAATCAGTAGACAAGTAAGCTGGGTGTCTTCTTTTGTCCTTTATCACTCTTCTCAGTTCCTATCCTGAGGGTGGGAGTAAGGGTGGCAGGAGGGTAGCAGGAGGGTGACAGAGGTCTCTCCATGATGGCCCTATCCTCCCAGCCCCTGGTAGGTGGTGATGGCTCCTCTGCTGGGCTAGCATCCCCATAACATACTTTCATTAAATTCTCTTAATTATTCAGCTCGGCGCCTGTGGCTCAACAGGCTAAGGCGTCAGCCACGTACACCTGAACTGGCGGGTTCGAATCCAGCCCAGGCCTGCCAGACAACAATGACGGCTGCAACCAAAAAATGGCTGGGCATTGTGGTGGGTGCCTGTAGTCCCAGCTACTTAGGAGGCTGAGGCAAGAGACTCGCTTGAGCCCAGGAAATGGAGGTTGCTGTGAGCTGGTAATGCCACAGCACTCTATCCAGGGTGACAGCTTGAGGCTCTGTCTCCCCCCCCCAAAAAAAATAAATAAAAATAAATTCTCTTAATTATTCCATCTGTATATGCCCATTGGGAAAAACCTAACAAATAAACAAACAGGTAAAGAGGCCATATTAGCTAGGATGCTCAAGGGGTCATCTCTCTGAGGAAGTAACATTTAAGTTGAAAGTAAAAAAAGTGGAGGAGGCAGATATGTCATTGAGAGGAAGGCTAAGCAGAGTGAAGAGAAAATGCAAAAGCCCTGGGGTATCTGGGTGGTTGAGAAGAAGAAAGGAAGCCAAGAATGGCTGGATGGATGGGAAGAAGGAAGAAGAGGATATGCAGGAAAAAATGTGCCTCCTTTACTCCAGAATGGAGTCACAAATGACTTTCTTTGTTCCTTCTGCCAAGGAGGATAGTGCCTGAGAAGCTGGAGGTGGAAAGACAGAACAGGATCATCTCTGCCCCTGGAATCACCTTCCCACCTTGTCCCCTGCCTCTCACCCAGGAAGGGCAGTGAGCCAAACCCAGCCTGAGAAAGGCACCAGGACGGGGGACTCCATAAGTTTTGAAACCAGCAAACCAAGGTTTGAACAGCACCACACACATTGCTTTTGCTTTAGAATCCATAGCTTAGGACTTCTTTCCCTCCTTGAGCAGAATTAGGGAGCAGGATGAGCGTTCTGAGTTGAGAGACAGGATCTCAGGCCACAGGGAAGCTGCAGAGGAGAAGCAGAGCCCTGGGGAGTACCGTGAGGAGGGAGGAAGCTGCCAAGGTGAGTCTGCCAAGGTCAGACTTGTGAAAGCCGCCCCCCTGCTCCGTGCACACCTCCCCACCCCCCTACCCCTAGATTGCCACATGCCTGGGCCCCTAGGGCCCCCATCCCAGTGTTGCAAGATCCCGGTTGGGGTTGTGGGGTGGAAAGGGGCCTCTTCACCTCCGCTCTACCCTGCCCCAAGCCAGTGAGGGGACTACAAGGTGGAGGGGCTATATAGGAGATGCTGAGGCAACAGCAGCCAGGACTGGCTAGAGGCCATGCACATCCCACCACCCTCCCAGCCCCCAGGGGGCAGACCCCCCCTCTCCGGATTCAGCACAGGCTGCTCCAAATTGGAAGTGGTCCAACCCACACAGGACTCCTGGCTGGCCACCCTCAGCTCCTCCCATAAGTAGGCCTGGCTTGGCCTTAGAAGAACCCCAGTGGCATGGGAAGAGAAGAGAACATGGGAGTTTTCAGAGGAAATGGGCTGCAACTTGACTTCATCAAAGTGGCCATCAATTCTGACTTCAGGGAGCAGTGGAAGGGTCCTAGGACCTGGGAAGGGAGACAGGCTTCCTAACAGGGAGAGACCCACCCACACAGCTATGGCCTCTCACTTCTCCTTTATACTTTTTATTTGTTTGTTTTTATATTTTTGAAACAAGTGTCATTCTGTCACACAGGCTAAAGTGCTGTGGTGTTGGTCTAGCTCACAGCAAGTTCAAACTCCCTCCTCCTGCTTCAGACTCCTGAGTAGTTGGGACTACAGGTGTCCACCCAGCTAATTTTTCTGTTTTTAGTAGAGATGGCATCTGCCTTTTGTTCGAGCTGGTCTGACCTCAAGCAATCCTCCTGCCTCAGTGTCCCGGAACCGCGCCCAGCCCTCACTTATCTTTTAGAAAGTGACAGGGCTCTGAGGTAGGTAGAAGCAAAGCATATAAGGGGTCCATCCTCTATACCCTATGAGTTAAGCTTCAAACTGTCCAACCCCTGACCTAGGGCTGTCACTCCCAACCAAAGCATCCAACCCTGCTGCAATCGGGACGGTTTGCAAAACGCCTGCTGGCTCCCGCTTTGTCACCATCTGAGGTTAGAACTGTACCCAGGAGATAAGCTCAGACCCCGCCCACCCGTCCCCAGCAAGACTGCTGGCCTGCTGCAATCGGGATGGTTTGCAAAACCCTGCTGGCTCCAGCTCTGTCACCATCTGAGGTTAGGGCTGCACCCCCAAGATAAAGTCCAGCCCCTCCCACCAGCCTTGCCTTCAAACCTCACCAGCAGCATGGCCCCCAAAGACAGAGCGCCTGAAAGACCACTCGGGGTCTGGAAGCCTTCCTCAGGTCCAGCACAAAGAACCCTTCTCCCAGGCCCTCCCCTCCCCTCACTCCCTTGTCTCTCCCCAGCCTCACTTTTTCAAGATGCCCTCATTACCATCCTCTCTCCTAGCCTTCTACCTCCTATCCTCACCCTTCCAGCCTCACTTCCCTCCTGCCTTCTCATCACACTTGTCCATTCATCATTTGCTCAAAAAATACTTACTAACCACCCACTTGAGTCCAGGCACTTTACTTGTTATTGAAGCTACAGGACAAATGAGGACAGTCCCAACCCTCATGGGACTTAACATTAGTGAGGGTGGCAAACTAATACTACAACCAAATATGTAATTCTAAATTGTTGGCAGTGCTACATGGCAAGAGTAAAGGAGTAACTGGTGGCAGGTATTAGCAAGGGCATCGGATTTCAATGTGAGGGGCAGGAAAGGCTTCTTTAAGGGAGTGACATATAAGCAGATACCTCTTTTTTTTTTTTTTTTTTTGAGACAGACTCACCCTCAGTAGAGTGCCGTGATGTCACAGCTCATAGTGCAAACTCTTAGGCTTAAGCGATTCTCTTGCCTCAGACTCCCAGGTAGCTAGGATTACAGGCACCCGCCACAATGCTGCCCAGGTATTTTGTTTTTGTAGTTGTCTTCACTGTTTGGTGGGCCCCAGCCAGGTTTGAACCCCCCCAGCTCCAGTGTATGTGGCTGGCGTCCTAGCCACTGAGCTACAGGCGCAGAGCCATAAGCAGATATCTGAAAGGTGTGTAAGAAGCCAAGCAGTGTGACTCACGCCTATAATCCTAGCACTCTGGGAAACCGAGATGGGAGAATAGCTTGAGCTTGGGAATTCAAGACCAGCCTGAGCAAAGTAAGACCCCCATCTCTACTAAAAATAGAAAACTTAGCCAAGCCTGGTGTCAGGTACCTGTTGTCCCAGCTACTCAGGAGACTGAGGCAAGAGTATCTAGCTTGACCCAGGAGTTTGAGGTTGCTGTGAGCTAGGCTGAAGCCATGGAAGTCTACACCAAGCAAGTGAAGGAGGGAGATTCTGTCTCAAATTAAAAGAAAAGAAAAGGAGAAAAAAAAAAAAAGCGAGTAAGAATTCATCCAGCAAAAAGAGAGGGGTTCCAGCAGAGAGAGAAGTATATGCAAAGGTCCTTCAGAGGACTGGGAGCAGGTGGTGGGGCTGAGGCCAGAGTCAACTTAGCTGGGTTTCAGAGCATCAGATGGAGGATGGACCTTCCAGGGGGTGAGGAGACGGCTACAAATACAAATACAAATACTTGCAGGTCTGCAGCAGACTGTTCTTGTCTTAAGGCTTTTATTTTTGCTGTGAAAGAAGAAGTAACTAAAAGTCACTGAGCAGGAGGGGAAATGAAGGCTCGAAGGTGTAAAATCCTAATTGCTGAGGGTGCATGAAGAAACCGATTGCTGAGATTTCTGACTTAAGAGTGCACAACTAAAGTTGATGATTTAGAGTGACAAAAGTGTGTCCTCTGGGTGATTTCCCCAATGGTCCTCAGCTGCTGGGGAGCAAGGGCAGAGAAGACAACTGTCATCTCCATCTAGGGTTGGGGCTTAACCAGGGAGGTAGGATGGAAAGGAAAGACAGGGAAGAGGAGTTGGAGGCATGTACAAAGGAGAGATTGTCATGGTAAACCTGGAACCTCGTGTACAGAAGGGGAGATGTGAGGACAGTGATTCCTCAGCAAGTTTGTAGAACAGCTGCAGTGAGGCAACTTGAGCAAACCAGCTTTAAGGAAGGGAGATCCTATCAGAGAGCAGGATGTTTGATTCAGTTATTTCTTAGGTGCTGCGTTTCTGTTGATGATAAGCCCCGGGGTATGCTCTCAGGAGAGGCTCACTAGGGGTGGGAAGCACGGGTGAGAAATGTTAGCAAGGAGAGGGTGCAAGGGCTGGGGGTCAGCCTGCCAGATGGAGCAGCCACATGGATGACGACCCCAAAGGGAGTCACATCTACCACTCTTCCACTCCACCCCATCCTCATCTACATCCCTTCTCCTTATCCTCAATGTCCTACCTCCACACCTCTTTCTCCCTTTCATATGTGTCTTCTTGAACACCTGTTCTGTAGTCTAACCCAATCCTCTTATCCCTCCATCTGCTCTCCTTATCTCTATTCTCTCCTCACCCCCATCTCTCTCCTTATCCTGTTCCACTCATCACAACCTTATTTCCCTCCACACTAGGCACTGGAGAAGCTACTGGGCAGTGGGTTACAGTCTGCTCCGGAGCCTACCTACAGGGGCTCAAATCCTGCACCGCCCATTACCATCTCTGCACATTGCCCAATTTTGCTGTGCCTCAATTGTAAAACTTGGAAAATAATACTAATAGGCTCGGCACCTGTGGCTCAACGGGCTAAGACGCGAGCCATATACACCTGAGCTGGCGGGTTCGAAACCAGCCTGGGCAGGCCAAACAACAATGACGGCTGCGGCGTTGTGGCGGGCGCCTGTGGTCCCAGCTACTTGGGAGGCGGAGGCAAGAGACTCGCTTGAGCCCAGGAATTGGAGGTTGCTGTGAGCTGTGATGCCGTGGCACTCTACCCAAGGGTGACAGCTTGAGGCTCTGTCTCAAAAAAAAAAAAAAAAAGAAACCCACTAGGCCATGAGTGCCTACCTGGTGGGCCAAGAAATCCCCTGTCCCATGGCTGCAAAGCCAGGTAGTGTAGACATACATGGGTTTGGACCCAGGGCCTAGGAGGAGAAATCCTGGAGACAGGTGATGCAACATAGTCCAAAAACATCTCTGAAAGACTAGATGAGCCCTCTTGTCTCAGTGCACCACTAGTGCCACCATGATGTGCATCGATGACAAGGAACATCAGCTAAGAGCTCACAATGTGCCAGATCCAACACTTTCTTTTAAAATTGTATTAGAATAGTCAGGCATAGTGACTCATGCCTGTAATCCTAGCACTCTGAGAGGTTGAGGCAGGCAGATTGCTTGAGCTCAGGAGTTGGAGACCAGCCTGAGCAAGAGCGAGACCCCATCTCTATTAAAAATGGAAAAACTGGGGGCAGCCCCTGTGGATCATCGAGTAGGGCGCCGGCCCCATATGCTGAAGGTGGCGGGTTCAAGCCCAGCCTTGAGCTGAACTGCAAATCAGAAAAATAGCTGGGCATTGTGGCAGACGCCTGTAGTCCCAGCTACTCGGGAGGCTGAGGCAAGAGAATCGCCTAAGCCCAGGAGTTGGAGGTTGCTGTGAGCTGTGTGATGCCACGGCACTCTACCAAGGGTGATAAAGTGAGACTCTGTCTCTACAAAAA
Organism: Arctocebus calabarensis; assembly: GCA_963573935.1. Taxonomy (NCBI): domain Eukaryota; kingdom Metazoa; phylum Chordata; class Mammalia; order Primates; family Lorisidae; genus Arctocebus; species Arctocebus calabarensis. The sequence goes on from CAUYON010146820.1 coordinate 22,408, forward strand.
AAAAAAAA
>CAUYON010146821.1:0-63213 GCA_963573935.1 Arctocebus calabarensis
CCCAGCTACTCGGGAGGCTGAGGCAAGAGAATCACTTAAGCCCAAGAGCTGGAGGTTGCTGTGAGCAGTGTGACGCCACGGCACTCTACCCAGGGCGATAAAGTGAGACTCTGTCTCTACAAAAAAAAAAAAAAAAAAAAAATTACAGCTGTAACTAATGCTCTCATTGAGGGGAGAGAAGAAACCACAGTCATGAAGCAGAACAAGGGCGTGCTTCCAAAAAGAGGGAGCAGAACAGAAGAGAGATCTCCCTCCCTCCTTTCCTTCCTTCCTTCCTTTTTTTATTTCTTCATTTCTTTTTTTTTTTAGACAGAGTGTCACTGTGTCTCCCTCGGTAGAGTGTTGTGGCATCATAGCTCACAGCAATCTCAAACTCTTGGGCTTAAATGATTCTCTTGTCTTAGCCTCCCAAGTAGCTGGGACTACAGGCCCCCGCCACAACGCCCGGCTATTTTTTGTTGCAGTTGTCATTGTTGTTTAGCTAGCCTGGGATGGGTTTGAACCCGCCAGCCTCGGTGTATGTGGCTGGCGCCGTAACCACTGTGCACGGATGCCAAGTCCCTTCCTTTTTTTTAGATAGAGTCTGACTTTGTTACCCTTGGTAGAGTGCCCTGGCATCATAGCTCACCGCAAACTCAAACTCTTGGGCTCAAGCCATTTTCTTGCCTCAGTTTTTCATTTTTAGTAGAGACAAGGTCTCACTCTTCGGCTGGTATCTAACCGGTGAGCTCAGGCGATCCACCTGCCTTGACTTCCCAGAGTGCTGGGGTCACAGGTGTGAGCTACCACGCCCTGGCCAGAAGAAAGATCTTGTAAATTTAAAATAGGTAATCCAAAAACATCAAAACTCAGTAAGAGGGCTGTTGACGCAGTAAAGGAGACTTCTAAAAATCAGATCAAAAGACAAAGAGAGGAAAAGTGGGAGGGACCAGATAAGAAGAAAAGAAGATCTGAGCAGAAGACCCAATAACCAAATGATTGGAGTTCCAGAAGGAGACTCCTGAGAACACAGAGGAAATGAAAGCAACACAACCAAAGAACAATTTCAGAGCTAAAGGACGCGAATTTCCAGATGGCCACTGAGAGCCCAGTGCAGCGGAAGAATGCACACCCTCAACAAGGCGTGACTTCATGAGGTTTTAGAACACCTGAAGTTTCCAGACAGGACAAGCATTCACTGAGAATCGTGTCTTATGAAAGAGCAAGGGTCAGGGTGACTTTGGACTTTCCAGCAGACAAGGGAGCCCGGCCTTGGTAAAGCAGGAGGAGTGTTGTCCAAACTGGGATGTGAAATCCAGCCAAGGTGTTATTAATATGTAATTAATACATCTGCCTCCAAATTTTACCCCCATCCATTCTTTCTAAAAAGGCTACTGGAGGTTGGCAGCACCTGTGGCTAAGTGGGTAGGGTGCTGGCCCCATATACCGAGGGTGGCGGGTTCGGAAACTGGCCCCAGCCAAACTGCAACAAAAAAAAAAAAACAGCCGGGCATTGTGGCAGGTGCCTGTAGTCCCAGCTACTTGAGAGGCTGAGGCAAGAGAATCGCCTAAGGCCAGGAGCTGGAGGTTGCTATAAGCTGTGATGCCACAGTACTCTACCGAGAGCAATAAAGTGAGACGCTGTCTCTAAAAAAAAAAGGCTCGGCGCCTGTGGCTCAACGGGCTAAGGCGCCAGCCACGTACACCTGAGCTGGCAGGTTCAAATCCAGCCCGGGCCCGCCAAACAACAATGACGGCTGCAACCAAAAAATGGCCGGGTGTTGTGGCAGGCGCCTGTAGTCCCAGCTACTTGGGAAGCAGAGGTAGGAGACTTGCTTGAGCCCAGGAATTGGAGGTTTGCTGTGAACTGTGACGCCACAGCACTCTAGCCAAGGTGACAGCTTGAGGCTCTGTCTCAAAAAAAAAATGGCTACTGGAGGATGTGCTCCACCAAAAATAAGGATGGAAGAGAAAGATGCGAGGTGAGCATTTTTTGTTGTTGTTGTTGTCATTGTTTTAGCTGCCGGGCCAGGTTCAAACCCACCACTCTCCATGTATGTGACAGGCGCCCTAGCCACTGAGCTACAGGTGCCGAGCCGAGATGAGCAGTTTTTAAGTGGTGGTTTATGAACCTCAATATTGTTTCACAAAATTTTGGCTTCGTTCATTCATGTGTGTTACAAATAGCTGTCCTGATGATGCCACTGCAGTGTAGGCCTCACTGATGTGTGACAGAATGATACTGGGAGGAGGGTGGACAGAGGGTGCCCCTGTGGGGGGCAGGTGGGGAGGAAAGGGGAGCATTAGATGGTGTGCAGATAGAGAAAAGTCTAAGATGGGCATTAAGAGCCTGCAAATAACAATGTGGAGAGTGCTTCCTAAACAGTCTGCTGGGAGAGTTTGCTTTAGGGGAGGGTGAGACAAGAGGGAGGAGGATCAGGCTTCTGTTTTGTTTTTTAGAGACAAAGTCTCAGTTTATCGCCTTCAGTAGAGTGCTACGGTGTCACAGCTCACAACAACCTCCAACTCTGGGCTTAGGTGATTCTCTTGCCTCAGCCTCCCAAGTAGCTGGGACTACAGGTGCCCGCCACAATGCCCGGGTATTTTTTATTGCAGTTTGGCCAGGGCTGGGTTCAAACCCACCACACTCGGTATATGGGGCCTGCGCCCTACTCACTGAGCCGCAGGTGCCACCCAGGCTTCTGTTTTTCATAACAAGCCTGTGAACTATGCAATTCTTTAAGTGATATGCATGAGTAACTGCCATAAAAATTAAAATGAAAGATGCATAACAAAAACAGCAAGACTGGGCTGGGCACAGGGGCTCACGCCTATAATCCCAGCACTCTGAGAGGCCGAGGTGAGGGGATTACTTGAGCTCACAGGTTCGAGACCAGCCTGAGCCAGAGCGAGACCCTGTCTCTACTAAAAATACAAAAAACTGAGACAAGAGGACCACTTGAGCCCAAGAGTTGGAGGCTGCTGTGAGCCATGATGTCGCCATAGCACTCTACCCAGGACAGCAGCTTGAGACTCTGTCTCAAAAATAACAACAACAAAATAACCCCCAGCAAGTCTGGGCTCAGTGGGGTAGCAGCCTTTTCTGCAAGTGCGGAAGGGGCTCTCAGGCCCCAGGCTCAGGGCTCGGGGGACACAGCAGCGTGGCTAAGGGCACGGCCACCTTCTCGCTCATGGCCTGCAGCTGCTGTTTCCGCTCCCGGAGCTCCTTCTGCAGCATCTCCTTCTCGGTGTTGACCTTCCGCAGCTGGGATTCTAGGAAGTCCACTTGCTGCTGTAAGGACGTGATCGCGCCTGAGCAGCGGAGGGAGAGGAGGGGCCGTGAGGGGCAGGGGCGGGCGGGTGCCCCTGCTGCCCTCCGCCCACTGTGGGGCGGCCCAGCCCCTGGCAGGGCCCTGCGCCTGACATCCCACCTGTCGACAGGGAGTATCTGGTCCTGGTGATCTCCAGCTCGTACTGGAACTCCAGGATCACCTGCTCGTATTCCTCCAGCTGGGCCAGTAGCTCCTCCTCAAAGGACTCGCCCGGGGAGGAGTCCCTTCCCTGGGCCAGCTCCTCCTCCTCCTCCAGCAGCTCCTTGTCCTCCTCCTTCTCCTCCTTCTCTTTCTCCTCCTCCTCTTCTTTCTTCACTTCCTCCTCCTCCTCCTCCTCGCTGCCCTCAGCGTGCTCAGCCACCGTCTTGCCCACCCCACCCTTCACTCTCTCGCCCTCCGCCCCCGGGGGCTCCCCTGGTGGACCCTCTTCCTCCTTGCCGCCTCCCGGGTCCAGCTCCTTGCCTCTCTCCTCAGCCACGTCACACTCCTCTTGCACCTGGGAGGGGAAGGCAGGGGGCTGGGCCGGGCCAGAGGGTGGCTGAGGGCCCTGCCAAGGGCCACCCCAGGTCAGGGTTGCAGGCGGGAACAACTTGGGGCCAGGCCTCCCTCCCACTGCCCGAGGCAGCCCAGGGCTCCTGGACAGGGCGTACCTGCTCGTAGCACCACAGTTCGTCCTCCCTGTCCCTGTGGGCCATCTTCAGGATGCTCAACCTGCCCACCCTCACTGTAGCCTCAGAGGGTCGCTCCTGCAAGGTGGAAGCCCTCGGGCTGGGAGCTACTCCTGCGGCACCCCCAGGACACGCTGCTACACCTCCTTCTGGAAGGCGACCCCAGCCCCACCACCACCGTGTCCAGGAGGGGGACGCATGCCCTCCTGCCAAGGCAAAGTCACACCCTGTCAGTGGAGGGGACAGAGATCTGCAGATGGGCTGCCACGGGGGCCCGAGGGAGCAGCCACCCACAGTGGCCTTGCAACAGTGAGCAGGCTTCTGTAGAAGAGCAGGGGGCTGGCCTCAGGCTGCCACCGTGCAGGACATCACCCCAGCTCTGCCCACGCACAGCCACCCTGCAGCCATGGGAAGACCAGCACAAAGCCCTGCCTGCTCCCGCTACAAAATCCGTATCTAGATAGCTTTCCCTGGAGGGCTCGGGAGCATGTCCTGGCCCTGGCTCCCACTTTGCATCTGCCCCCAGAAGAAACTCAGGCTGTGTCCTCAGTGGGAAAGAAATCAGGTCTTAGGAAGATCAGGCGAGCATCCTGGGGCCCACACAGACCTGTCCCGTCCAGTTCTTTACCCAGACCTGGAGTAGGGGTGGCCATCAGGAGCCTGCTGGCCAGGAAGCAAAGAGAGGGGATTCCACCTGCAACAGGGGCCTTCCGCCCTCCAGGATTTCAGGGCTCAGCTCAGCCGTCTTTTAGGTCAGGAAACTGAGGCCAGAAAGCAGGCCAGAGTAGAGAGCAGTGGCTGACGCCCAGCTCACACCTCTCTCAACCATTTCCTGCTTCGTTGGCCCCCACCCTGCATTCTGACCCATCTATCAGAGCCCTGATACCCAGCCTGTGCTCCCACGGGAAACTGGGTTCATTCCAGGAGGCCTGGGCATGTGCCAGAGGCTTGTGGACACCAGCATGTTTGGACACTTCCATTTGGAAACGGACGCCGCAGAGCTCAGCTCTCCCCCCGGGAACCTGGCTCACCCTCTTGTACTGGGGCCCAGATGTCTCTTGCCCTTTGCTTTTGAGGAGGGATTTCAGCTGTTTCTTCAGGGCCTCCCTTTCCTCCCGGAGCGCCAAAATCTCCTCGTCTTTCTTCTGAATCTGTGTCTCCAGCTTGGAGAGGCGCTGGACCTCCTGTCCCAACCTGAACAGGTGGTGATCCTGGGCGTGAAAACAGGGGCAGCCCCCATGGGCCGTCACCTTACAGCGTCTCTTCTCTGCCCCTGCCTCCAGCCCAGGAGGAGAAACCTGCTGTCCTGAAACCCCAAGTCCTGAGACCCAGATGCCTCCTTCTAGCTCCTTCCAGCAGCCCTGTTCCTGCAGCCCCTCCCCATCTATCCAGCACGGTCAGCACCCTCTGCCGCTGCAGTGTGAGATGACCCCTCACCACACTTAACCAGCAGCACCCACAAGAGCTGCTTCGAGAGCCTTCTCAGGGGGCCACCAACCTTCCATTCTCAAAATCCCAACTCCCTCAATTCTTCAAAACTGAAGACAAAAATAAAGGTATTTTCAAGCAAACAGAAACTGAAAGAATTTTTCACCAGCAGAACTAAAGGGAATTCTTTGGACATAAGGAAAATGATCCTGACAGAATGTTCTGGAAGGAAAGATAACCAGAAAGTCCTCCAAATGTTTGGAAATTAAGTGATGGGCTTCTATATGGCCCTTGGGTTAAAAAAGAAATCTCAGCAGGGCCCAGGAGCTCACGCCTATAATCCTAGCAGTCTGGGAGGCCAAGGTGCGTGGACTGCCTGAGCTCATAGGTTAGAGACCAGCCCGATCAACAGCGAGACCAATGCTGGCCGGCCTTTTTTTTTTTTTTTTTTAAGAGGCAAAATAATCTTGACAGCAAAATTTGACAGTGAGGTTACAGGACAGGTGAGATCTAGGTCTATCTCTCTCATAAGCACAGATTTTTTTTAAAAGAACACTACAATGAATGGGCTTGTATGTAAACGTTTGTGTATCAAGCTGGTTATTATTATTATTATTATGAAACATTCTCCAAAGGGCACCTTATAGGCCCAAAGATACACAGATGGTTGGTTGTCTGTGCTGTGAGCTGCTAACAAGCTGGCGAGTTCCAGACAGTCACAAGGAGAAGGAGGAACAGAGAGCAGGAGACTTGTCCAGTAGGGGTCTGGAGGTCACATGAAACCATATCTGGTGACCTGCTGGACAGCTAAGCAGACCTTAGAATGAGAGTCACCGGGACGGGACCCAGGGCCAGGGAGCATGGGGCCGGTACCTTGTCATGGATGACGGACAGGTACCAGGGCATCCGCATTTTCCGGTGGCTCTGGGATGTGATGGAGCTGCTGGCAACTGGACTCAAAGCCAGGGATTTGCTCTTCTGAAAACAGCTGAACTCACAGGTGCTCTTGCTAGACTGAGGGAGTTGCCCTGCAGGGTAGGCGGAGGCTGAACCCCTTCTCTGCTGAGCACCTCTGGGGTCTTGGATGACAACGTCCACCCTTTGGAGCTTCCCCACAGATGCCAGCCTGCCTCACTGGGCCCATCTGTGTCCTGCCTCTTCCCACCGCCATCTCGAGGACGCGGCAAGCACGGCCCACCACTCCCAGATGAGAGAGCTGAGGAGTGAAGGCAGGCGGGCGCCCAAGTCCTAGTCAGGACTCCCAGAACAGAGGAGCCAGACCCCAAGCCAGGACAAGAGGGGTTGTCCCCAGGCTGTCCCTGTGCACCCAGCGTCCTGTCTCCTCCTGGGGCCTCAGTTTCCCCATCTTAAGCTTGTCATTGCGGGCTCTAGGTTCCTTCAAATTAATGAGGATTTCCTCCCTGTGTGAACGAAAGTCTGTTTGTCAGTAGAGGCAGTGTCCTGTCATCACCACCTGTGGGGATGGAGGGCTCCGTGGGCCTCCGTGTAAGGGACAAAGTCTCCAGCTTTTGCTAAAGACAGGGAACCACTGGCAGTGGGAGCAGGCCTCACGCTCAGGCCCCCACAGCCATGGCACAGGTCCCTGGGGCTTCCTTACCAGCCAGGCTTATGTCTGAGACCTGCCTGTCCAAGAGCAGGTCCTGGATGGCCTCACTCATGTCCAGGCTGAAGCCTGCCTCCTCGGACAAGTAGACCTCGGTGCCGGAGCCTGCAGAGCATCAAGTTGTCACCTGTGGCTGCTGAGATGTGACCCCCCCAATACCTCCAGAGCGCAGACCTCCATGTTATTCATTCTTAAACATCAAGGAGGGTAAGGGTGACTTTTCTCAAGGGGTACATGGGATTGAGCCACAGGGCTGAATCAAAGCCAAGCTCGGGCTCCACCCTCCTGCCCACCGAGCGAGTACCCAGCAGGCCCAGACACAGGTGAGTCTCTGTGGTCGGCGCCTCCTCTCCCCTGAAAGGAAGGATCCCACTTCCCTCTGTAAATATGTGCTTCCAGATAGTCTGAAAGACATCCCCAGCCTCTAGGCCAGCTCCCTGCACGGGCAGACCCTGCTTCCTCTAAAAGGGCAGGAGTTGTCCCCGTGGCAGGTGCCTATGAGCAGTGTGTGGACACAGGGCCCACACTTGCCCAGAACCACTCACAGTCTGGGGCTCTGGCCACCTGCCAAGACTCTCCCACTGAGAAAGTAGGGGTTTGAGGCCTAGACAGCCAGGACCCCCTCCTGCCCAACTACCAGCTGAGATCCATGGATACAGCCCCCCTTTGCTGGCCACAGGCACTGAGCCTGGAGCTCACCATCCCTAAGGACACATAACATCTGTGTGGGGACAAAAACAAGCTGGGGCCAGGAGCTGCGATGTGGAGACGAAGTTTCAGCCCTGACCAGCATCCTCAGCTCAAGTGACCACCGAGCTGGGCAGCTGCTTCTCTGAACCACACGTTCTCATCAGAACTGCAAAGTGTTCGATGAGAGGCTGCTGAGGGGTGTTTGCTCCTAGTGTGCTTCTTAGGCCTTATGGGGCTCTTTCCTGAAGCATCTAGAATCTTCAACCATCTCCCCCCGCTGCTGCTCACAACCTACCGAGTCTATAGTGAACGGGGAAAAAGAAAGACAAGCAAGCTGGGAGACGACAGTGGCAGGGGTCAGGAGGGACAGCCCTCTCCCCTGACCAGGCACACAGACCATGCTGGTGGAAGGCCATGGGTGGCACCTCCAGCCCCGGCAGGGGGTCAGAGGTTTCCTAGGTGGCCCTGAGGGGCTCTCACCATCACTGGAGGCAGGTACGGCCCTGGTGCAGAGCTGCGGGCAGTCAGGACGCATGAGGAACGCCTTCCGAAGTCCCTCCATTTCGGATTCAAAACTGGGACCAGCAGCATCCTTGAGTTCATGTTGGAAGAAGGGAGGAAAGGCATGGAGAGTCTGACCCAGGAGGCTCCCCCTGCGGCGGGTGGAGGACCTGCCTGTGTGTCCACGCCGTCCGGTCCCTCCCCTTCCCAGCAAGAGCCATGCAGACCCTGCTTTAGAAACCACAGCTAAGCCCAGGCAGGGCAGTCACCTGGGGGGACCACCAGGTTCACCCAGCGTGGTGGGTGCAGGTCACCTCACCAGCTCCCGTCACTCTCCTTTTCAAGACACATCTAAGGAACTCTTGGGACTGAGCCGGCCTTTTCCCTCGTGGCCAGCCAGAGGAAGCAGAGCCATGTCCACAGAGGGGGAGGCCAAAGGAGTCAGGCCTGGCAGAAGCCTATGGAGCTCAGACCAGAGGAACCGGGGCTCCGTGTAGAAATGGGTGGGTGAGGACAGTGGGGTTCTTTGTCTGGAATCTATCTGTGGTAACCTGTCACCAAAATCTACTGAAAGCTCCTGACAGCCCCAGGCGGCCTTGAGAAGAGGGTCTTCTCCCAGTTAGCTGGGCTTGGCTTGGGTCCCTCACCCAAGACCTGGTACCTTCTTAATACAGTCGCAGCTGATGGCCCCTGCGGGCTTCCTGGGGAAGCCCTGCCCACGGACCAGTTTCCAAGCTGGGTCCTGGCTGTTCCGCTGGGCCATACTCTGAAGGGCCGTCAGACCCCTGGCAACTGAGCTGGGCGCCAGATTGTGCCACTCCAACTTCTTGGCTTCCACGGGCAACATTGCGAAGGTGATGATAAGTGGGAGATGAAGACCCCTGTTTGCCCCTAAGCCTCGGCTGCTCCTGGGGACCCCTCTTCAGCCTGACTGGGGGGGCGAGGGGAACTCAGCTCCAACATGGACCTGCTGCCTGGTTCAGGTGAGACATGTCCCTCTTCCACAGCTCCATGTCCTTTGGGTTCCCGAGAGCCCTGGTGGCATCACAGATGTCGCCATAGAAACAGGGCATGTCACAGTCATCTCAATTTTTTGCGATTAGGAAAAAGGGCTGGGAAGGGGCCTCAGAAGCTGTTCCCACAGCTTCTGAGGAGAAGTGAGGGAAGAGGTGAAGAGGGAAGAAGTGGCCTGTGGCCCAGCAGCCCACCGTTTGTTCTGTGTCATCTTTGTATTTCCCTTATTTAAATTTTCTTTATTTTTTTGAGACAGAGTCTCACTTTGTCACCCCCTGTAGAGGGCTATGGTGTCAGAGCTCACAGCAACCTCAAACTCTGGGACTCAAGCCATCCTCTTGCCTCAGCCTCCCAAGTATCTGGGGCTACAGGGGCCCACCACAACGCCCAGTTATTTTTACAGATAGGATCTGGCTCTTGCTCAAGGCTGTTCTCGAACCCGTGAGCTCAGGCAATCCACCCACCTCGGCCTCCCAGAGTGCTGGGATTATAGGCGTGAGACACCTTGCCTGGCTCTTACATTTTTTCGGCTGTGACCCATGAACATACCCATAAACTCTGACCTTGAGCTCAAAACCTAGAATGGCATTGAAACATCCCTCAGCAGCTTCTTGCCCTCTTTTCGTTCTCTTGGTAAACAGAACCCTGTTTTATTGCATGAAAATATTTAGTCCTGGCAAGAGGACGTTTCTCAGCTTGGGTTTCCAAAGAGCCCTTTAAAAAGGGAAGGGCTTGCTCAGGTTCAAGGTATGAGCTTTTCTACCCTCCACTTTCTCTATCTTTGAAGCAATGTCCAGACTTCCATACCAGGAGTTGACTTTGAGAATGAGAAGCATTTGGCCAAGAAAGACCTAGAAGAGAGAAAGAAAAGCCTGGTGCCTGCCCATCTCCCAGGCCTCAAGTGCCTATCTCAGGAATCTCTTAATGAGATGAGACAAATCCGCCACTCACAGAGGTCTTTGTGCGGCTGGGGAGAAAGGTTTCTTTTCTTGATTATTAGAGGAAATTCGTGATCCCATCCTTTCTAAAATAATCTTATAAAAAAGGTAATTTTACTACCCAAAATGCCTTTGTTTTGCATCTAAATACAAAAATTACAAAACGAACCTATTACATATTTGAACTTTTGACGTGCAGTCATATCCCACAGGATGACATTTTTGCCAACGATGGATGGCATATACAACATGTTTACTGTGCCTTTTCTGTGTTTAGATAAACAAACACCATTGTTACAGTTATTCATACAGTATTCATACAGTCATGTGCTGTACAGCCCAGGAGCAGGAGGCTGTAGGGTGTGTGTTACTCTGTGATGATTGCATAACAAAATTGGCTAAGGATGCATTTCTCACCCATTAAGTGATTCATGGATAAAGATTGTACTTTTTTTTTTTTTTTGAGACAGAGTCTCACTCTGTCACCTAGGCTAGCGTGCTGTGGTGTCAGCATCATTCAGGGCAACCTCCAACTCCTGGGTTCAGGTCATCACTTGGCCTCAGCCTCCTGAGTAGCTTGGGACTACAGGTGTGCACCACCACGCTCAGCTAATTTTTCTAACTTGTAGAGACAGGGTCTTGTTCTTCCTCAGGCTATTCTCAAACTCCTGAGCTCAAGGGATCCTCCAGCCTCAGCCTCTCAGAGTGCTGGGATTACAGGCCATGGGGAGCCACAGTGCTGCCACAATGGGCTGCATGACTGTATTTTAATAAGAAATGGAGCTATATTGGCTTGGTGACCATAGCACAGTGGTTACGGGGCCAGCCACATACATGGCAGGTTCAAACCCAGCCCGGGCCAGCTAACCAACAATGACAACTGCAACAAAAAACAGCCACGTTGAGGCAGGTGCCTGTAGTCCCAGCTACTTGGAAGGCTAAGGCAAGAGAATTGCTTGAGCCCATAAGTTTGTGGTTGCTGTGAGCTGTAATGCCACGGCACTCTACTGAGGGCAACAGAGTGAGACTCTGCCTCAAAAAAGAAAAAAAAGAAAGAAATGGAGCTATACAAGTATTACCAGCCTGAAATACTGAGAAATAATTTTCACCCAGTGTATTTCTATTTTGGTAATTATTTTGAAATCTTTCTTATGCAATTTCCAATTATTTTAGAACATGGGCCACAATAAACGTTGCCAACTTGACCTGAGCCCAGCATGTTTGAAAATCACACATATATTAGCTCAGGGCCTATAGTTCAGTGGTTAGGGTGCTGGCCACATGCACCAGGGCTGGCAGGTTCAAATCCAGCCTGGGCCTGCTAAATGACAACTACAACAACAAAAAATAGCCAGGTGTTATGGCTGGTGCCTGTACTCCCAGCTACTTGAGAGACTGAGGCAAAAGAATCACTTAAGCCCAAGAGTTTGAGGTTGCTGTGAGCTGTGACACAACAGCGCTCTACTGAGGGTGACATAGTGAGACTTTGTCTCCAAAAATAAATAAATAAATAAGCAAAAGAAGAAAATCACACATATTCTCTTTCCTTTGTACTTACACTGGTCTCTCTCACTCTTTTTTTTTTTTTTCCCACTGTTTTTGGCCAGGGTTGGGTTTGAATCACCACCTCTGGCTTATGGAGCCAGCACCCTACTCCTCTGAGCAACAGGCGCCACCCAACACTGGCCTCTTAAATTCAGTTTAACAGACTCCTTATATATTAAAACACTCAAGTAGATTTCTATTCAATTAACAGAAATCAGATACACTTTTGATCAATCAGGAAGGCATTAGTAAATAGAAAACTTATCTTGGGACAGAAGTTCAAGTCTTCTGGTAGTCTCACTTCATGTAAAAATAGCTAGGTTTTCCCCAAATTTAGACAGTATGTTGGAGTTGGCTTAAATTAGTGATTTTCAACCAGTGTGCCAGTGAGAGGATATTAGGTGTGCTATGAAAAGTTTTAATGATCATTGAATTAAATTATTATTTTTGTGAGACAGAGTCTCATTATGTCACCCTTGGTAGAGTGCCATGGCATCGAAGCTCACAACAACCTCAAACTTTTGAGCGTAAGCTATTCTTTTGCCTCAGTCTCCCAAGTAGCTGGGACTACAGGTGCCTACCACAATGCCCGGGTATTTTTTTGTTGCAGTTGTCTTTGTTTAGCAGACCTGGGCTGGATTCAAACCTTCCAGCCTTGGTATATATGGCCGGTGCTATAACCACTGTGCTATGGGTGCTGAGCCTGAATTAAATTATTTTCAAAAAAAGTTCAAAGCACAGTAATTATATTCTGTAGTTGCCTGGGCACGCATCCACATGTGAGGTTGGCCGTCTTGGCCTGCAGGTCCTCTCTGAGGACAAGCCAGTCCCCACCCCAGACCCGTCGCCAACACAGAGCAGCCCAGATGCTGGTTATGCTCTCCTGCCCACGTCCAAGCACCTTGGGCATCTGCCCCCCTCCAGCCCACAGAGGACGGTTTAGTCACGGGAGCCAGCCACTGGACACATGCTTTATTATGCGACAAAAACAAAGATTCCCACCAAAACACAGCTAAAAAAATAACACATTGTCCCAAGATTACATACTTTACCAAGAAAAGTTCATGTCACTGGAATATATCCATTAATACTGCTTGAAGAAGCAATCATCTCACATGGAAAACATGGATGATATATTGTTTTAAAAACTTAAAGCATTAAAGTGCTTCAACCAATAACAGAGAAGGAGAATGTTTGTGTGTCTGAAACACCAATTGATGTTCTGCTCCTCGTCCCTACGAACCAGAGCACAACTCTGGCCTCTGGCAGCCCGGCCCTGGAGACAGCAGGGGGAGAGGCCGGTCTCCGGCTGCCCGGAGGTGAGCTGCCTGTCCGCTCATTCTGCCCTGTGCTCACCCCCTCCCCTCATCCCTCTCCACACTGCTAGGAAACTTCACCTTAAAGATTTATTTCTTCTTGATTTTGGGATTTTACAGAGCAAGGGCTTCAAACCTAAAAAGGTTCCTATTTCCGGAATCTGCATTTTCTCTTAACCTTGGCAAAATTTCAGCTCTACTTATTCTAATAGCTTTTTCTCCAGCACGCCAGCCGGGTTTGAGGAGGCACTGGAAGAGGCTGGCAGGAAGGACCTAGGCCTTGAATCGTGTGTGGTCTGGGGCTCCCGTGGGAGGTTCTCTGCCTGGGAGAATCCTGTCCTACTCTTGGGATGGCCTTTCTGCTCTGCGCCACCCACCTCATTAATCAGGACAACGCCTACCGGCCTGGGGGTGACAGGGAGTGTGCCTTGGAAGCAGATTCATGAGAGACTCTGGGACACGAGTGCTTCTGAGCCGGGGATTGGATGGGTCTCTGTGACTCCTGAGGACCAGAGCTCTGGTGTGTGGCCTCAGAAGTACCTAGACTCCAGCTATCTCTCCTCTCAGAGCTGGGCGTGCTGTAGAGCACAGGACTTAGCCTTTTTGGCCTCAGTTTCCTCATCTACTAATGGGCAGGGAGAGGGTACTTACTCTCAAGCCACAAGGAGGGGGCTGAGGTAACATGAAGCCAGGGCCACCACACCTTCCCCAAAGCCTTGAGCCCATTGCTGCCTCTTTTGGGATGGACCCTGTGGACACAGCCGTGGCTTCCAGGCAGATGGAAGACCTAGATGCTGGAACTGGAAGGGGCTGGTAGGAAGGACCGAGGTCCCTCAGCCTGCCTGCCCGCTGTAGCCACCTGGAGCTCTGACACCCCTGGGCCTGCTCCTACCAGACCCCACCCAGGTCTCTACCTTCACAAAGGTCCCCCAGTATGCAGTGGGGGAGACAGCCGAGTCGCCACAGACACCGGCACCTGGCCGGCACCAGTCTTGGCTGTCTGTGGAGATGGGGTCATCCTTGCCAAGCTCCAAGACAGAGTCTCCATCTGGAGCCTACCCTGAGGGGGCTGTGTCTGCACCTTCCTCTGACCTGGGGGGCTTAACTGCTTCAGTGGGGTGATATTAGTGGGGGGAGACTGCACCCAAAGGAGCTAATGCGACACCCTCCCCCCAGGCAGAGGGGTGGGGAGCAGCCTCGTGGGAGAGGGCTGGGCAGGCTGCACTCTCAGCCCTGAACCAAGACACTCCCACCCCACCTGTCTTCAACACACTGTCGAAAGAACATGTAGTGAGAATAAGATGGAGTCAGGCAGGCGGGGGCGGACATGGCACAGCTGGGCTGGTCGGTTTAGGTCCTGCCTGATCTCCCCCCTCCCACTTTTACTGTAAATTTAGCTCCCACCCTAAACATTCCTATCTTGAGTAGTTTAGCTGGATTGATTTAGGAGATGAACTTTTGAATTGGAATGTTGTAGTAGGTCACTGAGGTATGCTGATTATTATTTGGAATATGGGTTGGTGTGGTCTTTGCTTTGAACTTTTATGTACAGAACTGTAATTTTGGAAATGGGAGAACCGGACAGTCTTGGAGAGGCTACTCTCACTGTTCTCCAGAATCCTGGCCTTCTGACAAAGTCTGACAGACCTATCTCTGTCTCTGCATGTTGGCTGACAGTGACAGGCAGCTGGACCCTCTTCATCCAGTAACACGTGAGGGTCCCCCGGTGGCCTTGCCTCTGCCCAGGAGCTGGACTCTGGGACAGGTGACGCTGTGGCCTCTGAGGCTCAGAAGGAAAGAAATGGACCCCATGGGTGAGCCCATACAGAAGCTAACTACCCGGCCCCCTAATTCCTTGAGGTGCTTCCGGAGGCTAGGCCTCGCCCCACCTGCTCAGGGCCATCCCAACTGCCACCTCCAGGGGAGAGACCACTGGTTGTCCCATCTTGCAAAGGGAACCCCAGGAGGACATTCCCAGCCACATGTGATGGCTGCCCCTGCCCTGTCCTGCCCTGTCCAGCAGACATCCTGGGAACAAGTGACAGCCCACCTGGATTGTCACTTAGCATCCTTAGCCCGGCTCCTGAGCACTTGGTTGAACTCAAAAGGGGATGTTGAAAGTTAAAGTTTAAACAAAATAAAGCTGACCCACCACATAGAAAAGGGTATCATTTTTATCAAATATCAACAACTTCCAGGAGTCTGGGGACATGCCCTGTCTGCTGAGGGGTCACTCAGGGGAGGCAGGTGTGGCCAGCGACACCAGGTGCCTCCCCAGCGCCCCCATCCAGTCCCAGCAGCAGTTGGCAGGGTGCTTTGGGAGGGGGCAGGGGCGGGAGAGCGGGGTGCAGGCCTCTCCCGGCGCCTGCAGAGGGCGCCCTCGCCTCGGTCGAAGACAGTCCCGGCGGTTCCCTGAAAATACACGCGCTTTACACAGTCAACTGGGCGCTCACCGCTGCGAACCGGCGGCGCGGGGAAACACTATGTGGCAGTCTGTCGGCAGAGACGGTCCTCTTGTTTGGAAGGATCTCGCTGGGACGCGAGCGTCCCTAAGAGGAGGCAGGGGGACAGCGCCCACCTGGAGGTCTGGGACAGTGACAGTGGCTGAGAGGGTGGCCTCGGTGTCCGCGCCTGGCCCTCGGCCTTCGCGAGCGTCCCTGGAGGGCAGCTCCATTCAGGCTGCCCGGGTGGCTTCCAAACCCCCTCCGGGCACAGCGCGGAGGTCCTGCCCCTAGACGGCCTCAGTGGACCTCGCCCTCCGACAGCTCCTCCTTGATGGGCTGCTTGCGGGCCTTGCAGTCCGGCAGGTCGAAGCCGAAGTCCGCCCACTCCTCGGGCGCCGCGCCCCCGCCCGGGCCGCCGCGGTTGGGGATGGTGATGGTGTGGCGCACGCGGAAGTGCACGGCCTCCATGACCCGCTGCCGCTGCAGCTCCCCGGAGCCGCCGATGGAGATGGTGGCCGCGTTGCTGCTGGAGCGGAGCAGCTGCTGGGCGCCGTAGTCGTGGCCCTGCTTCAGGTCCTGCAGGCCCCGCCAGATGGTCATGCGGTACTGGTCAGGGATCTTCAGGGCGCCCAGGTCCTGCAAGAGTGTCGCCACCGCCTATCAGAGCAAGGTGCAGTCCCCGCAGAGTGGTCCTTCCCCCAGGATCTCCATCCAACCTGGCTCGCTCCCTGCTCCCCACACCCTTCCAGCGCAAGGCAAAGTGTGTGTACATGACGGGGAGACAAGGGTTAAGGGGACCTCAGTGCTGGCCCCGCCTGGGACAGGCATAGGGGCAGGGCAGGGCTGAGCCACTGGCCCTGGCTTCCCCTGACTTCTGATTCTCTGGTCTCTGGCTTGTGGCCTGGGCTTGAGACGACTTGGATGGCCTTTGACCTGGTCAGACTAGGTTGCAGAGGCTTTGGAGGTCCTGGGCTAGAGCCCCAGGGGATCACAGGCTGACTGCCCCATGGGCTTCCCAAAGCTCTCCCCTTGGCCAACAGGGCATTGGGGGTCATGCAGCCCCAGGTGGTTGTTTTCTTTTTTTTTTTTGAGACAGTCTCACTATGTCACCCTAGAGAGCTGTGACATTACAGTTCACAGCAAATGCAAACTCTTGGGCTTAAGCAATTCTCTTGTAGTCCCAAGTAGCTGGGACTACAGCCCCAACACCCAACTATTTTTTTGTTGCAGTTGTCGGTATTCAGCAGACCCGGCCAGGTTCGAACCTGCCAGCCTTGGTGTATGTGGCTGGTGCTATAACCACTGTACTATGGGTGCCAAGTCCCCAGGCTGTTTATTTTTTAATTTTATTTATTTATTTATTTATTTATTTATTTATTTATTTATTTATTTATTTATTTATTTTGAGACAGAGTCTCACTATGTCCCCCTCAGTAGAGTGTCGTGGCATCAAAGCTCACAGCAACCTCAAACTCTTGGACTTAAGCGAGTTTCTTGCCTCAGACTCCCAAGTAGCTGGGACTACAGGTGCCTGCCACAACACCTGGCTATTTTTTGGTTGCAGCTGTCATTGTTCTTTAGCAGGCCCGAACGGCTCAAACCCACCAGCCTCGGTGTATGTGGTTAGCGCCCTACTCACTGAGCTATGGGCACCGAACCTCCCCCAGGCTATTTAATAGTGATGCCAGGACAAACCAAGCCCCTTCTTTGGGCCTCTGTTTCCCCCTGTGCAAGTGGCACTAAATCGGACCAGCTCCCTCTGGATTTTCCATGTTTTCATTCCTGTGCCATGGAAACACCCCATCCCCTAAAATATAAGGCAGCCTGGGTACTAGACAGCAAGAGATTCTGGCAGGAGAAAAACCCTCAGATCCAAATGACCCGTTCAGCTACTGGAGTCCTGGGGACAAGTCCCATCCGGCTCGCCCCTCAACAGAACCTGTCTGTGCTCTGGACGGTGACTTCAGGACAGAAGTCTCTGCTCATCTGTGGGGACGATGTTCCCAGTTTCCCTGCCACAAGAGTGACTGCCCCAGATGGAGGAGAAAGCTCTTTGCCTCCTGGACAGGCCCCTCTGGCTGCTGCCTCTGTGGGGTAGGGGCCAGGGACTGCACCTGCCTGGTGTGTGCAGGGGGCTGTCTGGGGCCTTTACCTCGATCGTTAGGTTCTGCAGGTGGTAAATGTTCTGTACCCCTTGGGAGGTGAAATACTCGATGCAGTTCGGACACCCCAAGCCTGTTAAAAAACTGCAGAGAGAATTTGAGAAATGAGACAGCATTAACTTCAGGCTACGAGGGCTCACCTTGTCAGGAGTGGGGACTGGGGTGCCAACTGCCTCCAAGGTGGCTCTCATCCACCCCACCGCCCTCGGTGCCCATGGTTGGCAAGCCTGCTGAGGACCCCTGGCTCCTCCTGCTCTTCCTCCCTTTAAGGGAGACCCCCCACCCTGCGTACTTATTGAATACTGATGGACAGTCTCCTGCCTCTCTGTTCTGGGGCTAGCAGCTAACACACAGGACTGGATGGGGCTACACGCAGACTGCTCCCAGGGCGGCAGCCATGGACCCAGGTCAAGGGACAGGGTGCCAGCATGGGCTCAGTTCCACCACAGTGCACGTACCTGACAAGGCTGGGGTCGGCGTGGTAGGGGGGTGGCGGAGTGCAGTGAGACCCTGAGACCATGGGCTGGGTGCTGTGGCTGCCATTGGCCTCCCCATTGGCCGGCAGGGTGTGGCTGTGGTTGGTGAGTACCCCAGGGCCTGGGTGGAAGGAAGGTCACACTGTCAGGGTTGCCCTGGCAGGCTGCCTGGTGCAGCGATGTCTCTGGACACCAGAGGAAGCACTGAGATCTGGCTCCACCTTAGCTAGCCAGAGATGAGCAAGGACTGAACGCCCAGGCCTCATCTCTTCTCCCCTCTTGGTAGGGACTGGGACACTGCCCACAGGAGGGCTGGGTCAGGAGGGGCAGGACAGCTGTACTCAAGTGCTGGGGCTCTGATGCTGGGGCCTCGGGACACACCTGGGGGTGCCCCCATGCAGCATCTGTGTCCCAGAAGGACCTTCCCAGGGAGGGAGGCCCAAATTCCACCCTGTTGAGCCCCTGGCACGTGCCAGGCCAGCCAACATGGCCGTATACCATTTAACCCTTACAAGGAGTGAGTCTGGTATTTCTGTTGCTATTTGCTAAGGGGAAACTGAGGCTCTGTGAGGATAAGAATGTTCCCCCTTGGTTGCCAAGGCCCATGTTTCCACTGTAGGTGGGAGTGCTGGAGGGAGCCAGCCAGGGACAGCCCGGCCCCCAGGCCTGAGCTGGACCTCCTCCCAACTCATAGACCCCACTAGCAGGGGGACTCACCCACAGGCCCCAGGCTGGGCCCAGGCGCGGAGCTGTGGGAGGGAGGCTGGCCTACCAGCTGGTTGACTGGGGGCAGCTTGTTGCTACCCCCATGCACCTTGTTCATGGGTGACAGCACAGGCCCATAAGACGGTGGCTGTAGGTGACTCCTGTTTGGAAGCAATAGCGAGCACAGGTTGACAAGAGGCAAAGGCAGCTTTGTCCCACCTAGCTACCTCTATGGAAGCCCCCAGTTCCCCGGAGAGGCAGACCCTGACCCTTGAGGCCAGAGCGCCTGGACTCCCTGCCCATGACCGTGGGCAGGCACAGCCATTGGGCCTGCTCCTGGCAGGGTCCCAGCCGGTGTGGAGAGGGCGGCAGGGGCAACTCAGCATCCCTGCAGCTGCTGCCCGTTTCTGGTCTTCCCACACAGCAGCCATTTACAATGCCCCTAGATGGGAAGCACGCAGTGAAGCTTGGGACTCAGGCTCCAGAAGGCTTCCCGGAGTTGGGGGAGGAGCATCCCGAGCTCCTGTGCTTTCTGGAGGGATTTCTGGTGTGCCCGTCACTCTCCAGCTGGGTTGGGCCCCAGCTCCCCTGCCCAGGGGTCAGGCAGGGTACTAACTGGGCAGCCCAGAGTAAGACTGACTCACGGCCTCTGCAGGAGCTGCTGCTGCTGCTGCCGGTAGGAGTCGACCAGCGGCTGTGGCACCAGGTCCACCAGCTCCAGGCTCTCCTTGACCTTCATCAGGATCTCAAAGTTCTCTCGGCCACGCACCTGGGCACAGAGAAGCAACCCTGTGCCAATGCCCCAGCACCAGGGGCTGGCCAAAGTGCCTCTCCTCTCTCAGGGTTCCCAGCACCCCAAGGCTCAGAGTGCCCCAGCCTTCTCACTATGACCCGAAGGGGAGGTCCCTGTCCCCGAGAACTATGCCCAATCCTTCCTGACAAGCTCTGGCCCTCATCCTCCCACCAGACACCAATTTCAAAGCCAGAGGCTCCTTCTTGAAGAGCTCAAGGAACTCAGTGCCTGCCCTGTGAGAGGAGCCTCCCAAAGCCTCGGTGACTTAGAGCACCAGCCAGAGGGGTCACGTGTCAGAGTGCCATGAGTACCCCCTTCATGACCCCTCTTGCAAGATGGCCACGCTGCGAGGCCTCACACTCACGGGTAGATAGTAAATGTCCTCATCCCCGTGCCGTCTCTTCTTCACGCTGGTGCCCAGGGCAGGGACGGTGGGGGGGCTCTGCTTGAATGCTAGAAGGTCAGGAAGATGGGTGAGCAAGCCAGTGGGCGGGTGAGCCACTGGGTGCCAGACCACATGCAGGGGGTGCTGGTGGTTCAGCCCAGCCCTCACCTAGGACACCCACCCCACCCAGTCAGCCTGACCTTCCAAGTAGGCACAGCATGTTGACCGTCTGTAGGGCAGTAACTGCATGGGTGGGGAAACACAGGGGCAACCCAGTCTGGGCCTCTCAGGTGCCATGGCCCAGAGCCCTAGCAAGTTGTCTAGGGGCTGTGCTTGCCTGGCTCAGCCGGGGCACCCTCTGGAGTCAGAGGGCAGTTCAGAGTTGCCTGAACTGTCTCCAGACATAGACTTGCACTGCCCCCTGCAGGGGGGTCCCTCCCACCCCACGTCACCCCTGTGGAGCACGCCTGCCCTGGTCTGAGCCCGCTCACCGCGCTTGCTGGCGGCACTGCTCCTGGCGGCACCCTCATTCCTCTCGTTCAGGGTTTGCTGCTCCAGGTAGTGGTCCTCATCGGCCTTGCGGTCACGGCCAGGACAGGCGCAGATGCGGCCCTCAAAGGACCGCCGTCCCAGCACCTGTCCACTGTCACGTGGGCACAACTAGGGTCATAAGCTTCAGGGTCACACCCCACCCTGCTCACTCTCCCCACAGGACCCGCCTTGATGGGCACAGAGTCATGCCGAGTGGAAAGCATTCCCTCAGAGGTTGGGGGCTGCTCTGAGACGTCAACCCAGGACCCCCTGCCTCCCACTAAGGCCCAGCGTCTGCCCAAGCAGTGCCTGCAGAGCCCCTTCCCCAGACTTGCCTCTACGGCACCCATCACTGGCCTTGGCCCTCCATCTCCATGACTAACCCCCCAGTCACAGCCCCAGCTGCACCCCACATGCCCGCTAGACTCACTCCCGGGTCTCGAGGGTGATGATGATGAGGATGGGCCGCCGATTCATGCCCCCCACACAGCTGCTATTACACATGAAGTTGTACAGTATGGTGGTGAATTCCGTCCCCACCTGCACACAGTGGAAGCAGGAAGACGGCTCAGCATTGGCACGCAGGCCCTAGCCCCCACATCTGGCCCCGGGTCTCATTTTCCCACCCATCATTCCATCCATCTACCCATTTATCCATCCACCCATCCCCCCACTGACTTGCCCATTCACCCATCTGTCCTTCCATTCATCCACCATCCATCCATGAAACAGACCATACAACAGATGGTCTCAGAACCCAGAGCCCTCTGGGTTCTGAGAGGGCTCAGAGCTGGGGTGCACAGAGTCCCCTGGTCTGGTTGCCCTAGCCATCTCCCCAACCCAGGTTAGAGGTCAAGCCCAGAGACTTGCATGAGTGGGTGTGTGCAGCCCACCAGGACCTTGTCTGAGCAGCAAAAGGAACACAGCCATCTCTGATCTCAGAACAGGGTACAGGAGAGTTGGGGACCAGGCATTCACTCCCCACTTACTGTTCTGGCCTCTGCTTCACTCCACCCCAGGCTTTCACCCATGGTGGGCCTCACATCAGCCTCAAAATGGGGTCCCCCACCTTGGAAGCTTCTGTTGCCCTTGGGTTAAAGGTCAGACCACCACAGCCTTTCCTTGCCCACCCACCTCCAGCCTGCACCCCACTCTCTCCTTGCATGCAGACCTAGTGCCCTGGTTGGCTCTCTGCTTGCCAAAGGAACCACCCCTATCCAGGCCTCACAGCTTCCAGAGTAGAATTTACCACCATGGGGAGCATGTTCTGGGTTGGTTCTGTGTCAGCCCATCCACCTAGTCTAGGCAGGCCAGGGACACCCCAGCTCTCTCATCCTTGTATTGGAGCATGAAGGGAGGGCAGGCTGAAGGCCTGGAGGTCATCTGACCCACTCCCCATTATAGAGCTGGGGACACCAAGGCCCACCAGAACTGGAGTGGCAGCAGGTGTCAGGAGTGTGGCAGTGGTGCAGATAGCTGGTGAGGGAGGCACCCATGACCAGACATGACCAGGCTCCACCCTGCATGGCCCCTGGCCTACCTGTGGGGGCTCATAGGGCACCACAACACTCTGTCTGCCGGTGACAGGGTCGTCCACATACTGTGAGAGATTGTTCCCTTCCACGCGGATGAGGTGGCTGGCCGGGGCAGACTGTCCTGCCAGGAGATGTTGCTGCTTCAGTGAGGTGCCAGCCATGGTTTACCGCCCCCACGTGGGGTGTGTCATAGCAGAACTGGATACAAGCCCAGCTCCGAAGGCCTCCCAGTGAGGCCCCTGCCTAATGGCAGCTCTCTGTCCTGGGTGCCTGGCTTAGAGAAGGGCCACCCCACACAGCATCCCCAGAGTCCCAGAAGGCTGGCTGGCACCTCAGGCTCTCCCAGACCCCCCATCCCACCCTGGAGCAGCAGCTCCCAAGGCCCCAGTCATAGCTGGGGAGAAATGGGGCCGGGGTGAGGTGCTTGATGGAACAGCTGAGCCATGCTATCAGCCCTCACCACTCCTACTCCCTCCTGTTCCCAGATGGGGTACAGACTGCTTGGCAAGGGGCTTCCGTAGTCCAGGGGGCTGGCAGGGCCCTCACCTTCGTTGAAGTCCCTCCCGAGCTCGTGGTTGGGGCAGCGCTTCACGATGTCGGTCACATGCTCCGCCTTCTTATAGACAGGCATGGCGCGGATGGCGGTGCCCGGCGGCGGCGGGGTGGACACCTTGATCTGGATGGGGCATGTCTTGGCAATCTGGCAGTACAGCTTCTTCAGCAACGGGGAGTACTGAAGAGGAAGGGGACCACTGATCCCCGTGATCCCAGCTCCACACCCCTGTGGGGCTGCTTCCCCCCACTTGGGAGCACCAGCCTCCCCACAGGAGCCCCTTTCCCGACCACCCCATGAAGACTGCCATCATGTGCACCCCTGCTCTGAACTCCTGTGGGCATCCTTCCTTCAAAGCCTGGACATCTGTTCCACAACTGCCAGGCGGTTTTCACTCTGTGACCATAGTGGCTCAAGTGCACTTTATGCCCCGACCTCAATGGCTGGAGAGGAAGGTACCACCATGCACGTTTTATGGCTAAGAACAGGAAATGGCAGGAAGGTTTTGAGAAGGACCTGCTGGAGGGGGCAGGGCTGGGGAACAAGAGCACCTTGACTGCAGTGGTTTGAAGAGAGGGCTGTGTCACCAAGTCTGTTTTTAAAAGCCTAGAGTTGGGCTTTTTTGGCATTTGCATACAGGAAACGTAATTTGCAGATGGGCTGGGTGCCTGTTATACATTTGAGTATTGGCAGAGAACTCCCCGGTCAGCCCCTACGCATAGCTTCTGCAGCCCTGGGGCTCTGATAGCCCTCAAGCCTCAGCAGCAGTGCTGTGCAGCTTAGTCTGGGGCACTGTGGGAGCCCCTCTGGCCACACAGCCCCAGCACACCCAGCCCGCAATGTGAGGGGACAAGAGGTGCACAGAGGGCCGGTCAGACCCTGCCCTAGAGGACTGGATGGTGCCCTTCCTGACCGAGCCACCTGCAGGAGCCTCCAGAGTCCATGCACCTTGGGTCCAGGCTGCCCATGTGGGACTCCAGCCATCACTCATGAGCTCTAGAAGTGACCCCAGTGAGGGTCACCCAGGAGTATCTGCTGGTTTCCAAAAACCTGATATCCAAGTGGTTTTCCAAGTGGGAAACCAAGAATGTTCCATCTCAGATTAGATTCCTGCCCCTGCCCCATCCCTCTGCACACATTCCTAGCAACTCAGTATCACAAGTTACTGCAGCCAAAAGTGCCCAGAGAATGCCACCCTCCCTTGCTCCAGCACGGTACAGTCAGGGAAACTGAGGCCAGACAGAGGGAGCTGCTGGCAGAGCCGGAGAGCAGGTGGCGTCCACAAGAGGACTTTCCTGTGCCACCAAGAGGGGGGACCCTGACCCCTGGCCACCAGTGCGACCTCTCTGGCCATCAGGCGACACCAGAGCCATGGGGGCTCGCAGGAACTGCAGGTGCCCTTAGCAAGTGCAGCCATGGAAAGGCAAGGAAGAGGAGCTGGTGGAGCTCACGAAGGGGTGGGGGTGGGCCTGGATCGCTAGCACCCTAGAGCCCTCAGCCTGAAACCCGGGCTTATGGCATGAGGGGCAGCAGGGACAAGTGGGAGATGGTCTTCACTCAGTGGACTACTCCCAGGTCCCTGGCTGCCCTGGAGTCCCCAGCAGCCTTGCACCCATTTTGCAGACAGGAGGATTATTCTGGCAGATTCTGGAAGATGGGGTCTGCACAGCCCAGGCCTGAGACTCCAAAGCTCCTCTCTGGAAGCGTGGAAGCTTCGCGAGGGGCGGGGACGGGGGCAGCTGCGGGTCAGATCTGCCTCCCAGAACTGAGGAACAGGGTGAGAGGCAGGCGGGGGATGCGCGCAGCTGGGGCGGAGCCGGCGCTGGGAGCTGTCCCTGGTACCAGCGCGACTGTGAGGCTGGACCGCCGACTGCGGGAGCCGACTAGGAGGGAGGGCCAGGCCCCGCGTCCAGCGACAGCGACCAGGACACGCCCTAGGGTGGCGTGAACGACCCTTGTCCCCTCTGTACCTCGCAAGGCCGCCACCGCCCTCCGCAGACCTGCACCGTCCGGAGGCGACACGCCCCGCAGTATGGAAGATGTAAGTCCTTCCAGAGGGCAGGCCCGAGCCCAGGAGGGTGTGAGGCCCCCAGCTCCTTCCTGCTCCCCAGACAGGGCAGGAGGAGGAGGGGCTCCAGTGGCCGTCCCAGTGCCATAGGAAGGGTCACGTGGAGACACTTCCTCTCTGCCGCCCTCCCTTCTGCCTTCTTCCCTAGAACCGCTAGATGGATGTGTTTCAACAGATTCCGAGCTGATAAAATCTTATTTATCTTCGGCTGTTGACACGGAGCCGTCTAGACTTGCCTGCCCGGGATGCGGGTGCTCGGAGCTCTCGCAGGAAGCGGTTTGCCCAAACACCAATGTGTGCCTGCCCCTCCCCGATGGGCCTCTCCCCTCGACCCCTCCCCCCTTCGCACCCACCCCCTCCCCCTCCGACTGGGGCCTGGCTGGGAGCCCCGGCGGTAGGGCTGGTGCGGGGGCGGGAGGGGGGCGGCGGGCAGGGTTGTTAATTTCCTCGCCCCGCTCCCCAGCAGATGGGCGCTGGGAACAGGCAGGTTTGGGCAGGAGGACAGTGGAGAGGTGATAATAACGTGTCTGTCATTTTCCTGGGACATGCAGCATCTTGCAAACCGCAAATACCGTTAACCAGCTTGGGTGAATCTGTTACAACAGATTCTGGAAGACCGGGCCTGCAGTGGGGGCTTTTATTTTTTAAATGATTTTTTTTTTTAGAGTCCACTTTTATCTACTTCCCCTGCGTGTGTGCACACGTGTGTGTGTTTAGGGCTATGTCACTCTCCTCCTGGGTTAGAGACCCCCAAGTCCAGAAACCCTTTTTGTCCATAGGAAAGCTCCGTGGCTGAGCCACAGACTGCATTGCATGAATTGGTAGGCTCACACTGAGCCCCCCAAACCCACACAGGACCCTAGTCAAGAGCCCCTGGACTATGGTCCCTGGGTCCCTTCCTTCCTGGAGAGCAGGGCTTTCCTTGGGTGGCACTGTTACAGGGCCCACTCTCTTAGAGTCCCCTTTATGACAGCCTTGTGGCCTTCACTGGTGCACAACACCACTGCTATCCTCACTGCTGGGGGTGGGCCCTGACCCAGGGAAGCCACTAGCCTGGGCCTCCCACTGGCCTCAGAGCACCTGGTGTCTGTCTGGAGCTTCCCTGGCCATCTGCTCACCAGGTAGCCCACAACCCACCCACCGGGTCCAGGTGGCTCTTGGGCACCAAGAAGGCCACAGCCAGTGCCTGGACAGAAAGAGGCTGCTTGAGTCTATGGAAGCACCAGGCTCGGGGGTGAGGTAGGGCACAGATGCATCTACTGACACCCGAACACTGGCCCGCTGGGGGTCCCCAGGCCAGAAGCCCAAAGGAAAATGAGCCAGAAACAGAAAACGCTTTGCAGGGGCTGAGCAGTCCTCAGCCCTGACTGCTGTCTAGGAGAATCTCAGAAGCTGTGGACCAACAGTACCCATTGGAGAGGGGTGGCAGGGCTGGCAGGGACACTCTCAGGAGCCAGGTCCCAACTAGGTGAGAAGGAGTCACAGAGGGCAGAAGGACTCTCAGTACCTGGAAGGGCCACTGCCCAGGAGACTAAGCACACCCTTCAGCCCAGCCTGGGAGCCAGGGACCCCAGACCACAGGGCCTTGGGCCTGTCCAGCCCTCATGGCCTGCATGCTGCTGCAGGGCAGAGCAGGGCAGTAGGGGTGTGCTGGACTCATCGCAGGCTCTGTCCCCCTTACAGAGTAAAGGCCCATGCCAGAGACAAGGGCCATACCTGGGGGCAGGGGTCTGCCTCTGTGGCAGGGAGCTGGGGAGCACTGTGCCCCCTGACTAGGGAACAGGGCATAGTCATGCTGCCTTCTCTGCTAGCCCCCATCACAGAAGCTTCCTCTGTGCCAAGCCCACATATGACCTTCATTGCCCATTTGGAGACCCAGAGCTTTGCTTCCAAAGGCTGGCTACTAAAGCAGGGTGGACCAGCATCAGGCCAGAACTGTCTGACTGCCAATCTCCATGTCCTGCCCTTGTCACCTCTGGGACCTAGATCGGGGTCTCAGCAGACTGGCCCTCAGCACCTCTGGGTTCTATGAAGACTGCAGAGCAAAGAAGGGTTCAGGTGGGATCCATGCTTAAGTCCTTGGCAGCTGAGACTGACAAGCTGTCTTTGAGTAGGGGACTCCCAGACAACTAGTTGAAGTGTGGCTGGTCAGGGTGAGAGGCAGCTGGCCAAGGTCAGGGTGGGAGGCAGCCACACCAAGTTGGCCAGCTCCAGCCTCTGCTTGGCTGCCAAGATGTGTGTGCTGAGCCCATGTCTGGTGCCTGCCGAGAGGGCGCCGTCCTGATTCACTGAGACCTGTCAGCATTCTCACTCTGCCCAACTGTCCTGCCTGCCTGGCGCTGAGGGACCCTACTTGGATTTACTCTGTGACTCAGGCATCTCATCTGGGGGCCTTGGGCACAGAGTGGGTGGCAGGGCAGGGTCCTAAGTCCTCGAGGACAGGAGTAGGTCTCCCTCCTACATAAGAATCCATAGTGTCCAGGGCACCTTGCTCAGCCTCTGCTGCCCCAGCCACATCCACCCACAGTTCCTCCACCCACAAACTCAGTTTCTGACTCTCCAGACAGACAGCCTCATCCCGGCTGCCCCATTGCCCCCACAGGCCTCTCCTCCAGCCACTGGCCTGATGCAAGGACACAGCTAGCAGGGCCATGGGCCAGAACATGGAATTATTGGATGTAGGGAGGGGCAGGGAGTCCCACCACTTTTGGCCCCATCCTGGCTTGTGGCTTTGAAAAGATCAAAGCTCTAAAGGCCTCTAGAGCTGGCCTGGCTTATCAGCCATGGTGTTATGAAGGTGCCCTGGGTCAGCAGGTGCACACAGGCCAGCCCTGGAGCCTCTGCCTGTTGGCATGCCATTGTGACATTGGCCTAGTGCAGGTGGGAGGAGATGGGTCGGTTCCCTCCCTCAAGGCTTGGCAAGCTGTGGACACATGGGATGGTCATCTGTCAGCCTTTCACACAATGGTTGGGTGGAGTCTAAGGTTTCACTGAAACGTATAAACATTCGGTGACTCGCCAGAGGCAGAGCCAGTGTCTGATCCCCCTTCCTAAAGAGAGTGGCAACTTCTGGTGCCTTGCTGCAGGTGGCAGGATGGGGGAAGGAGGTGGGCCTGCAATCCCTCAGGTGGCTTGCCCCATGGTCCTTCGATCTACTCGCTGAAATGCTGTTAACTTTTTCAAAGGGGATTTTCTGCCCTAAAATGCACTGAACTCCTCACAACTGTAGCCCCAGCACAACCCTGGGCTATGGACACCAACCCCAGCCACCACCATATCTCTGAGCCTCACAATGTCCACCTGTAATGGGTTTGGATACCCCAGAATGTTCTGCCCTCCCCTTCCCTAGCCTCCTAGAAGGGACAGACTAGCTTGATATGGCCAAGTGGCTTCTCCACCTGGAGGCAGAGGCTGTATCCACAGACCTCTGGGTTGGACACCCAGGGCCACAGCCAGTGGTTGTAGCCTTGATCCAGTGGTATAGCCTTGCACCTTGAGCTTGGCTTCTCAGTTTTGTATCTGAGAAAATGCTGCACTGACCGCTGGTCTGGGCTGCAGGAACCCCAGGGGTAGGAAGCAAAACACCAACTCACTGCTCAGGCCTGACCGTCACCTCACGCAGCCCACATGGCTCAAGACCCAGGTCACCCAAGGCTGCATCCTGGCTCCAGTCCCAGGTCCAACAGAAGCCTGGGGCCAGCCTCCCCTGCAGCCTCTCTTTCCCACCTGTCAACAGGTACACGGGGACAGGCCTGGGAGGGTGGATTTAGGGGCCCGGGTGGCCTGGCTTCTTACCACTAAGGCTCCTGTCAGCCCCAGAGCATTCTAATTATAAAGCACTCTTTTTTTTTGAGACAGAGTCTCAAGCCATCGCCCTGGGTAGAGTGCCGTGATCACAGATCACAGCAAGCTCAAACTCTTGGGCTTAAGTGATTCTCTTGCCTCAGCCTCCCAAGTAGCTGGGACTATAGGCGCCCACCACAACACCTGGCTATTTTTTTGTTGCAGTTGTCATTGTTGCTTTAGCTGGCCTGGGCTGGGTTCAAATCACAGCCTCAGTGTATGTGGCCGGCGCCGTAACCACTGGCTATGCTATAGGCACTGCATATAAAGCATTCTTTTTTTTTTTTTATATAAAGCATTCTTGAGGGATTTTTATTTGTCAATTAAAAAAAAAAGGCAGTAAAAGCAGATAGATGGGCGGACTCTCTACTACCTGGTTGCAATTTCACTCACAGTCAGAAGAGTGATGGGAGGCTGGGCTCACCTGAGGCTTCTCCCCAGGCAAAGGAAGGTGTGACTCTGGGGGTATCCTGATCATCAGCTCACCTGGGTCCCTGAGGACTCCTGGGGCCTAGCCCATGAAGCAGGGCACAGTGGACAGGCAGGGGCTGAATGTGAGATGTGCCCAGGGAGGGTGTGGGCCATGCTGACATCCTAGTCAGGCTGCAAGTCCAATGTCCCTTCTAACCGGGACCCTGACTGTCCTCTGAGAGCTCCAGTTTCCTCATCTGTAGAATGGGCGGATCAGCAGGGCCTGCTGCCATACACATATGGGGTCCGGCACAGGGGCTCTGCACGTTATGTTACCACCAGCAGGATAATCACAAGTTTGGAAACAAGTGCTAGAAAATAGATCTTCATCAGAAAGCAGAAATTGGAGCCTGTCTCTCTGCAGTCCCAAATCTACAGTGTAGAATTCCATCCCACAGGACAGTTCTCCCTGTGTCCCCCACAAGGACCAGGCAGTGGGTGTGCAAGGCAGTCTGGGCCACACCTCTCAGCTCCCAGGACCCATCTGCACATCTGGGCTGCAGCCAGGACCCAAGGACTCAGAGCTGCCCCTCCTGGCCTCATAGCGCCTCTAAGGCCAAGTTCAGGGACCTGCAGGGCGGGGGGATTCCTCCAGTTCCTCAGATGGATGGAGAGAGGAGAGCTGTCACCTCCCCCACCCTGCAGGCACAAGTCCCAGGCGCTGACCCTCCAGCCCCAGCCTGCCAAAGCTCCCTCTTGCTGCCGGCTGTGCCACGCACAATCCAACCAATTGCTGCAATTTTTCCCTAAGTGATCTTGTTTCCCCTAATAATCCACGTTTCATCTCCACAATAAACATTGTTAGAACTCTTCCCTCAGCTTTAAACACACATAATTGCTTCTGGTGCCAGTAAAAGGTATTAATTCCACTTATGCATTCCATAAACTTTTAGGATAACGCAATTGATACCACGATCATGTTGGGACACCTCCGTTATTATTCTCCTGCTTGCAAACCTCTGAGGGGCTGGAAAGTTTCCTCCTGAATCCATGAAGGTTGACTCAGCCTCGCTCTCCCCAGGAATCCCGAGTGGAGCCTTTGTCCTGCCCTGCCTTCCCCACGTCCTTTCCAAGGGTGGCGAGGGGTTCTCTGCACCACGGGCAGCCAGCTCTCGCCAGGATGGACACACACACACACATGTGCACTCAGAGTCTGAGGTCAGCTAGTGGTCAATCAGCGGGCAGTATCCAGGCCATCTGGCTGGAGGACTCCCGGGGGACCCGCTGCCCACCGCACCTGTACGGTGGGTTGTATGTGCCCTCACCCTGCACCCACCTCATGGGCTGTGGGAGGTATCACTCAGCCTGCCCTGAGGCACCCACAGATGTCATGGTGGATCAGGGTTTCCTGCCATACATAAGCCTTCCTGTCTGGCCTCAGAGTCCTGTCCTGAAACTTCCCAAGCACTGAGGCCAACACCCCCTTCCCTGGTGGAGCCAAGTGAGCTGTGGGCAAGAGGAGGCCAAGCTGGGGCCACATGTGTCCACACTGTCACCCTAGACTGTTCTCAGGGGGAAAGGAAATCGCTCCTCCTCATCCTCTCGGGACTGGCTGTCCACTCCACTGTCCGCCCACTATGAGGGCTCTCAGGACTGGATATGAAACTGGGATAAAGGCACCATCCCTGGCCCAGCTCCACCGGTCACCTGGCCAACAGGTAGCAGTCCCCTCCCTCACACCTGTGATCCTCCCTCCACCCCCCATCTGTCTCTGCCCAAGTCCTCAATGGGCCAGCAATGGGCCAAGCCTCAGCCTGGATGCCACCCACAAACCGCCAGCTTCCCAGGTCCAGGCCCTGCTCTAGGAAGTCCCACAAGAAGCTCATTTGTCCCTACCATCCCTGCCATGCAGTCTCCCATCCGCCAAATACCAGCCCTGCCCTCTCACTGGGTACTGTCTTGTGGCCAAACACAGATCCCTTTTCTAGCTGCCCAGTCTTCTGTGACTATAGCATCCCGTCCTCCTGGCTTTCTGGGGAGGTTGGGGGTGTCAGAGCCGGGCAGCAGCCAGGGGAGGCCTGCAGAGATGCATGTGCACCTGTGTATCCATGTGCTGCACACATTGGGGGGGGGGATTGTGTCTGTTTCTGCGTGCACACATGATGTGTGCATACGAGCCTCCCTGGGACCCAAGGAGACCAGAGGTCAGGGCAGATGGGCTCCGGGGATGGGGAGACCCACAGCAGGTCTCTGCAAAGTAGAGGCCAAAGACTTCTTTAACAGCTGTGGTCACTAGGAGCTGGTGCAGGTGTCCTGAGGGGGACAGGGAGGCAGGCAGCCATCAATGTGGAATTGTACTTGAGAAAAATATGAATTATCTATCAGTTACCAGCATCTTGTATGGTGGGGGCCAAGTGCGGTCTGGCGCTGGGACCCTAACACAGGCCCAGGCAACAAGTCTGGGCAAGCACGCTCACAGTGGGACCCCCGAGAGTTGAGAGCAAGTGGCTGCCTGGCGGCCGACTTGTGCTGTGAGCCACTGCCCGCCACCTCCCTGGGCAAGAACAGAGCATTGGGGGGTCTGCTCCCAAAGAGCTGAGGTGCCAAAATATCATTACCAATGTTTGTCCCACCTCGCCCCCTCTGTCGATGGGGGGCAGCAGGGCTTGGGGGGAAGAAGGGGGAAGGAGGCAGCAGCATCCTCCAAGCTCGTTCTGAAGAGCACCTGCAGGGTGGCCGGGCAGCACCGAGGCATCGCCACTCTGCTCGGGCAGCAGGTGGGGCTCAGAGCTTCAGAGCTAGGAGGCAGAGCCTTCCCTGACCCTCTGTGGTTAGTCCTCCAGATCTGCCCCCTCCATCCATCCATCTGAGCCCCATCTGCATGGGGCTACTCAGAGCAGGGCACTTGAAACAAAAACATGTGTCCCTTGAACCTGATGTCATACACCTGGTGGGGGGAACCCCCGGGTGGGGGAGGCAGCTGGCACAGAGGGACAGGTCCCATCCCTTTGTGAGGACCATCCAAGATACTCTGTGGGGGCTGCCACCGTCCTCAGACAGCCAGAGGAAAAGGAGATTGAGCTCCCACTGCTGCCCACCAGGACGCTGGGGATACTGTTCCCCCACCATCCTGATGCCTGTGGGAAGGGAGAGAGATAACTTGGAGAACAAGTCTGAACTTGGAAGGGGAGTGGTGGGAGGCTCCAGTCCGCACAGTGTGCAGTGTGGGGACGCCCAGAGCCTCTGACCTGGCTTCAGGCCCCCCAGCTGGGCCTCAGAGCAGGTGGACAGACAGTACTGGTCCCCTCCCCCACGGGCAGGGTGAGGAGGACAAGGAGCCTCCATCAGCAGCCCAAGACACAGTGAGGAGACAGCACACTCTGTTCTAGGCACCGCGCAGACATGATCTTCCGATCCTGTCACCACTACACAGGAAGGAGGCTGGGTAATAATTTACTGACACTAGGTTGGGGTCTAATTCTCACTGGACTGAGCAGGGGAGGGAGCCCTGGAGGAGGCGCCTTGGTCGTCCTGCCCCTTTCAACCCCCTAGAGCCCCAGGAGTCCGGCCCATGACCTCAGCAAGAATCAGAGACAACCAGGGGGGCTGTGCCTGACCCCAGATCAGCTATGCAGGACTGATTCCGGTCACTCGCTGAGCCTGACCGCAGGCTCCCGCCCACCTTGTGGCCCTTCGTAGCATGGGAAAACTGCAGGTACTGGCCAGTGGGGCTGTGGGATCGTGGGACCCAGTTTTTAAAGTGGAAGAGCTGGGGGCAGCCACCTGTCTTGCACTCCTGAGAGAGCGGGAACGCAGCCACCCTGAAGTGACTTTGGGCCCTCCCCTGAGCTGTCACAGAGCGCCTCTGCAGCCCACTGCCAGACTCCCCCTCCTCGGTGGGCAAGAAGACCAGGAAGGCCCCTGGCTGCCCCCCAACATCCAGTGTGCCCTGTACTTCTGACCAGGATCCCTGTAGCCCTTACTCTGCTCCTTCTAGCCACTCCCTCTTTTGCCAGCAGGTACACAAGTTGTGCAGCCCCATGGTCAGGGGCACTGACTTGGAGGCCCAATGCCAACCCTCACTCCACACGCCCACTTACCATGTGTGTACCTCTGCACAAGCTACTCTCACTCCCCGAGCCTCAGCATCCTCGGCTATGAAATGGGACAATGACAGATTCAACCCTAGGGGCTGTTGGTTGCTTTTAACAGTTAGCTAAAACAAAGCCCTCGGTGGGGGGAGTGGCAGTGTGCACGTGTGATCTTGTCAAAGTTGGCAAGATCTCCACCTTGGGCCAGATGGTCCTCCAGGGCACCACACACAGTAAGGACCTGTGTCCTCAGCCTTGCGGTTCCACCCTGACCTCCCTGCCTTACACTGCTGCTTGGGATGATGCCCCAAGACAGACCCCAGAGCAAGATCCAAATCCACACACCAGCAGATTCTCCCAGCTTGGAGCAGGCAGTTTCTAGCCTCAGATGACTCTCGGCAGGAGTCCTGTGCCCCAGCCCTGGGCAGGATGCAAAACAGCCCCCATCTGCATGCAGGGAAGCTGGCCAGAGAGTCTGCCCCTGCCCCAGGGACCTCACCAGCAGGGTGAGGCCAAGTCCGTCCCCTGGGGGCCTTTTGGGAAGTTAGCCCTAACCACCAGTCCGAGAGGTGGAGACCCGCCTCCTGCCTGATGCTCCTCCTGGCCAGGCCAGCCAGTGGGAACCCTGTGTGGACAGCAGGGTGCGCTCAGTCCTCCCAAAGTGCCAGCCCAAAGCCCCTGGGAGCCAGGGTAACTCACCGTCCAGGTGGCTGACTTGGCTGTGCTCGACTGCTGGAAAGTGACCTCGAAGTGGTGGGGGCCGGGGTAGTCAGTGTTGGAGGGGATGACAGGCGCTGGGGACATGGTGTCGAAGGTGGAGCTGGGCTGGGCGTAGGGCGAGTGGGTGGGCACGCTGGCGGCGTGCTCTGGGGTGTAGGGGCTGGCCGGGGCTGCGCGGCTGCTCATCTGGTCCATGGTGCTGCTGAGCAAATTGAACTGGGCCTGGCAGAAGGGGGAGGAGGGTGGGGAAAGCACACACAGTCAGTCCGTCCTGTCCCGTTCTGGGAGGTGTCCTGTTACAGGAGCCTTAAAGGGCCAGCGGCTCCAGTCATCCCAAATATTTCCCCGGCCCCCCCTATCCCTAACAGGCCACTACTTGTGTTAGGATAAACTGACATATTCACCTCGCCTTCCCCTCTGCACAGACCCGGTGCCAGGACTTCTGGGGATCCACCCAGTACTGACAAGGTGGAGTCCAGCCTTGGTACTCTGGGAGGGTAGCTGTCCGGTGGGGGGCTCCCAACGCCCCACCCCAGAGGACTTCGCAGCTCAGTCCAGGGGCAGTAGCAGGGTTTTGACAGTGTCACCTCCCTGCCCCATGAAGCCAGGCAAGGCTGGCCCCAGCCTGCAGGGGGGCACCCCCAGCAGCCCTGCATGGGCACCCCAAGGCCCTGGAGACAGATCTGACCCCCCAGTCTAGCCATACAGGTAACAGGACTAGGCTAGGGGCTGCAGGTCGCTGGCTGAGCCAGGTTTTCCCATTTGGGTGGCCTCATCCCCATTTGGACAGCCTCATCCCTTTGAGAATGGCCTCGTTCCTATTAGCACGCCCCCCACCACACTCAAGGGTCAGTGGAGCCCCAGGCAGGGTCTGAAGCTGGCCCCAACAGCCTGTTGGCTGGCAGAGTTTCTCTCAAGGACCACACACCTGGAGGATAGTAACTCAAGTGGGTATGTCCCTGGGTCCTCCTTTGTGGGGTCCCAGGACCCCAGACGGATCAGCGTCCCCCAGATGAGGAGGGCTGCTGGCCTGAACAGATCCAGGGCAGAGCAGACCTCGCCTGGAGGGCCAGCGAGGAAGACACCCTTCTTTTCCTCCCCCTCCCAGTGGGGGCGGGTACGGAGAATGGCTGGAGGACCGCTGGTGGCAGAGGCTGACATATCCTTCCCTGTGCCCACTGAGCCAGGTCTGTGCACAAACTCACCCAGTCCCCTCCACAGCCCTGAGGAGAGTCCTGCTATTGTCCTCATTTGACAGATGAGAAAACTGAGGCACACAATGGAGGAAGTGACTTGCTCCAAGTGACACAGCAACCCTAGCAGATGACACAGAGGCCGGGGCCAGTGGAGCGACCTTAGCGCCTCAGGGCGAGAGCGGGATGGTGGTGGGGAGGGCCACCCTGGGAGCCAGTTCCCCAGGCCCTGTGCAGACCCCCTCCCACACACCAGCCTGCAGCCTGCACAGTGAACGGCAGGAGGGCTGCCCTCCATGTCTCAGGCCCACTCCCCGGTGCAGTGCAGGGACAGCTGTGCTCCAGGCTGACTTGCTCCCAACTTGGCCACTGCACCCAACTTAGCCTCTCTGCATCTCAGTCTTTCCCATCAAAGGAGGATTGGGTTGCATAACCCACACAGTTCCTCCTGTTCAGTTTGCCCAAAAACACATGTCCCCCGAACATCCAGGGCCACAGCTCCTGGATGTCCAAATCCCATGGCCAAGTGGTGCATCTCATAAGAAACAGATGCCAGGCGAGTCAGGAGGGAGAATCCTCTTCTGGAGGCCGCCCAGCATGGAGGCCTCTTCCCTGGGTGACATCTGACGGGCAAGAAGGGGACAGGGAGCAGATGGCTGTCTCTGACCCATGCATGGTCCACTGTTCCTCCAAAGGCCAGATAAGCACTTTCCTTGAGTACTCCAGGCCGGGGGCAGCCAACTGCCACCCAGAGTAGCTTTCTATTCTGATACCTTGGCCTGAGCTGCCGCTGGAAGGAGCCACCAGGCAGATGTCGGGCTGTAAACCTGGGGAGCATCTGTCCATGGCCACACTGGCTTGCGACCCTGAGTTCCCTCTCATGACACCCAGGCAAAGCACCTCCATGTCTGTGCTCTGGAAGGGTTTCAGTGGCCCTGCTTGACTGTGAGTCCTGGGAGGAACCACGATTTGGTGCCACTGGCCACGTGGGTAGGGAGCATATAAAACTCGGCCAGTTATATAGTGACTCGGGATAGTGAGGACCCGCCATGGCTGTGAATACACTGCGATACCAAGGGCTCAGGCCACGAAACAAAACTCCTTGTTCACAATTTTGTGTTAACTGCACAGCTAAACAGTCACAACGGGGGCAAATAAGGCAAATTATTAAGTGATTTCCACCGGTTTCCTTTCACCTTTTTGAATGTGCCTATTAGACAGCACAGGATAATGCGTGTGTCTTGTGCTGCAGACACTGGGTTAGGGTTCTTAGCAGAGCTGCTGCCCAAGAGGTTTGTTGGGTGAGTGAACCAGCAGAACAAATGAGTGAGCAAATGGACAATGCAGGATGGCTCAGGAGTGAGGATAGAGCGTGAGCTGACCCCGCCCACCTCCAGGACCAGTACCAAACTGTCCACCCCAGAGTCCCTGAGTCCCCCTGTTTTGTGTCTTTGACCCGTGACTAGCCGGCTGTAGAGGAAGGGTCTTTGCTGGGCTGGCCTGAGGGCTGCAGGGCTCATGCATCCCTTCTTGACCCATTGACCGCAGCCCAATCAAGGACAGCCTAGCCCAGGATTCCAGGGGATTCCAGGGCTGCCCAGCACGGCCTCTCGTGTGGGAAGGAGAGTGAGGGCGCCATGCTCAGGAGGGGCAGGATGCAGCCCCACGACAACGTGGTTCATATTTTAACTTGTCCACATTCTTTAATGATCTGAGGAAGGTGCCAAGGGATTAGTCATTGAGCCAAGAAGAGAGAACTGATACGATCTCTGCACCCAGCAGTGGCAAAGCAGGGCCCGCACGGGACCCTGACAGTGGGACAGCCTGGGCATGACAACCACTGCAGCCCTCTCCACAGTCTTCCTCAGTGGAGCTGCCTCCTCTCAGGGGCACGGGGCTGGGCCGGGCAGGGCGAGGCTGTCCTCACACCCAGGAGATGCTGCTCCTTCCTGCTTCCAGAGGACACCTCCCTCCACATGCGTACCCTGTCTGTGGGCATGGAGCCTATCTTGCCCCCAGAAGATGGCAGAGTCTGTGGTTGCAGTTTGCACACAGCTGGGAACCCCACTGATTAGGAAGCATGGGCTGCTTTTTATTCGGCTGGCCTCCTCCTGCAGCCTCAAAAGGCTCATCCTTCCCTCCTCCCTGGTTTAAGGACTCCGCCCATTTCCTTCCTTGCCCAGGGTTGTGGGACACTGCCTGAGGCCTGGCTACCCCTCTATCACAGCTTCTGCAACAGGGAACAGGGGCCAGGGTCTGGGACATGCCTGCATAGAAGCCCAGGGTTCCCAGAACACGGGCACCCTCCAGAAGCCAAAATGAGACCCACTTGGCAGTGGGGAGGGACCCAGGCAAAACCAGGACTTTTTTGGTTTGTTTTGCTTCCAATAAGAGCTCCCAAGATAGTGGGCTAATTAGGACACGCCCGGCCTGCGGCGGCCACAAGTGCCTACATGTGCACACTGGGCTGCTGGGCCCGGCCCAAGGAGGGAACGTGGGCACGGGAGCCCAGGAGCCAGCGGGTGGCCTGCCCCCTCCCACCACGTCCCCCCAGCTCCAAGGAGTCGGACACACTAGGCTCTCCTGGGCCCCAGGGCCGTGTTAGGGGCAGGCACCCTGGAGGAGACCAGGGCTGGGGGGGATGCATCCTACCCAGACCCACCACATCTCACACTAGACCCCACCCGGAGAGGGCTGATGATCCCGGGAGCCTCTCATGTCTCTGCGGGACTAGGCAGGCCCTCCCAGATGCTCCCAGGGCCCCACATGTATTCATCCACAGAGGCCCCCTGAGCTCTCTGCCGCCCTGGAGCAGGATGCCTAGCATGCTACCAGTTTGGGGTGGCCTGTGTGCCCCAGCCTCTGCCCTGGGGTCCCAGGTGGTCTATTTCTGCTACAGTTAAGGCAAGGTATCTCCACGGGGCTATTGGGCTGGGACCCGTGCGTCAGGAAGGGAAGCAAGAGGGGTCCACGTGCTGACACAGGGGAGGGGGCTCAATGAAGGAGCCCCTGAGGGTGCCTGCTGTCTTAGTGGGCAGGAAAACTCTACAGCCCCTCCAAGGGGGGCCTTTAGGGAAAGCACGCAGCCTTTGGGGGCAGGTGGATAGCAGCAAATAGCAGCCTCCTGGCCAGGAAGCGGGTACCAGGTCCTTGAATGGCAGTTCGGCCCATCCCCCAGCACCCCTGGCCCCAAAGACCTTGTCTCTTGCCCCTGCAGATCTGCTGGGGCCTCCTGGGTGCACCTGAGACTGGCACAGAGCTGGGGCAGCTATAAGGGGGGGTTGTCTGTGGTCACGGCCAGTCTCAGGTGTCAGCCCCCTTCCCAGGCCTTGTTTGTTTGGTCCACCGAAGCCCCCCAGGGGTGGGGCAGTGGCCCAGCTCCACCAGTGTGACCCCACCCAATGCTGCATCTCCCCAGGTCTGCAAAGTTGGTACGAAGCCAACATCTACGTGGTAGGACGCTTAGGGGACCGAGAGGGCCCAGAATCCTTATAACCTGGGACTTTCTCATCAGGGGAAATGGCCCTCACACAGCACACTGTCTGGACAGCTACATGCAAGATCTCATCCCATAGGCAATAAAATACAGCAAAGAGGAAACCAGGGCAAGGCTGGCCCTACCGAGGACCAGGGACAAGGCCCAGGGTCACTCACTCGTGGACAGTCGTTATGCACAAAGCACAGCTGAGCAGTCCATGGGGGTGAGCAGATGCTCTGGGGAACAGACCCCTGGATGCTCTTAGATGAACAAATCAGAGCCCAATACCCACACACAGCAGTTCCAGCCAGGGTAGCGCTTCAGGAGCCACTGACGGAAGTGGCCACAACATCCCTGATGTCTGCAGCCCAGACAGTGCCCAGGGGCCAGGCCACTTTCCCCAGAATAGTGCGAGCCTGGGGTAGCCCCCACTTCCACCCTCCTCTGTCCCCACCCTGGTGCTCGACTACAGATGAATCCAATACCTCCTGCTCCATGGGGCAGTCCTTTTTTATATTAAATTAATTTTTTTTTTTTTTGAGACAGAATCTAAAGTTGTCACTCTGGGGTAGAGTGCCATGATGTCATGGCTCATAGCAACCTCAATCTCCTGGGCCCAAGAGATTCTCTTGCCTCAGCCTCCCAAGTAGCTGGGACTACAGGTGCCCGCCACAATGCCTGGCCATTATTTTGTTGTTATTGCAGTTGTCATTATTGTTCTAGCTGGCCCAGGCTGGGCTGAAAACTGCCAGCTTCGGTGCATGTGGCCAGCACCCACATATCCACTGAGCTACGGGCAGGCAAGATTCCCATTTCACACGTTAACTGTTTAAAATTTGCAAACCTTCTCAAGTGCTTTTTTTTTTTTTAAATGTAGATGGAAAGGCCTGCATGGTGACTCACGCCTATAATCCTAGGACACTGGAAGGCTAAGGTGGGTGAATTGCTTGACTTGAGTTCACGAGTTCCAGACCAGCCTGAGCAAAGAGTGAGGCCCAGTCTGTACTAAAAATAGAAAAACTGAGGCAAGAGGATCACTTGAGCCCAAGAGTTGGAGGTTGCTGTGAGCTATGACACCATGGTACTCTACCCAGGTGATAGCTTGAGACTCTGTCTCAAAAAAAAAAAAAAATGTAGATGGAAAATGAGCTACTTTTGAAGTTGAGGTCCTGGTTCCCTCCTAAGCTGCTCCCCTCTCCTGCCTGTGTCTGGGCACTTTTACCGGAACTTAGGACCCTAAGACAGGACAACAGACAAGGGCAAGGTCAGGGGAGACCATGCAGCCTGTGATGCAGTAAGCCCTGGTGCTCTCTCCTCGACCCCCTGACCCCTCGACCTGACCCCCGGCCCGCCATCTCGTGGGAAAGCTGCCTTGCTCCCCCAGTCCCTTCCTTACACCCTCTGCCCTCAACCCCTCCAGACCCTGCTCAGAGTCTAGCTCCTCCCGGGAAGGTGGTCAGGTCTGAGGGGGCTGAGACCATGAGCGCTCCCGCAGATGGAGCCCGCACTGTGCGCCTGGCCTGGCAGGGATTCCGGGACAGGGGTTTGGGTCAGAGCCTCAGCTTCACCTTGGCCTGGCTGTGTGGCCCCCTTCTTTGTGAAAAACGGAGCTTCCTCACAGGACCCAGCTCAGGGCAGGAGCTGAAGGCAGAGAGGGAGGGGTGGCCAGAGCCCTCCACGTCCTACTGGTTCCCCCAGGACCCTGCTGGGCATCAGTCCTGCTCCCTGGCTGCACAGGAGCTCCGTGCAGGGGCAAAGATGTGGTCAGTTTTACCACCAGGTCAGCATGGGGTGGCGCAGACAGCACTGGACAAATGTTCTCTAAAGCACATTGCCTGGGGTCTGGCTGCGGGGCGGGGCAGCGCTGCGGGAGCCTGCCCAGAGCTCCTGAGGGGTCCATGCCTCCCCCTTGCCCTCAGGGCTTCTCTCTCCACCTGGGCAGGAGTCTAAGTGCTCTCCCCTTGACCCAGCACTTGCAGGGCGCGGGAGTCTACGCCACCCGCTCCAGGAGGGCACGGGTGCCCGACCCTCTCAGTCTCCCTGCCTCCTCTCCCGGCGTGTCTGAACTTGGGCCCAGCCTCGCCCAGGGGGTAGTGACTGACATGCCGTCTGGGCTCCATGAGGAGATAACCCGTCCCACTCGGAGCAGGACCTCCATCCCACTGGTATTTCCCACAGTATCTCCTGGAGTCTGTGATTAAACGGATGGAAATGCCAACAAGATCTGACTTGTGCTTGGGGGGAAGGGCCCCTTCTCCCGAAATATGCACACAGCACCCTCTCCTCTCACCCGGGGCTGAGGCAAGGCCTTGCCCAATCCCGTGCCAGGGCCATGTGGAACTTTCCTCGCCTTAAGCTGGAGAAACATGCCCCCAGAAGCCCCACGAGGCTGCCCAGACCTGCGTCGGCAGGACCGTGAGGCCCGGGGCCACCGCTCCCGTCCGCTTCATCTCTACACGGCTGGCTAAGCAGGGCAGGTGGGCAGCCTGCACCCTGGGGCATCTGCAGAGAGCTCTGGAGGGGTTTTGGGTCTGCGCCCCACCAGGCACTGCAGCGCCGCCTGTGAGAGGCATGTGGCCGGCAGGCTGCACAGACTCTGCCCACCCACATGGGCTGGTCCTGGCCCTCCCACCCAGAAAGCGGGGAGGAAGGCAGCACCTTGAGGGCAACAGAGGGGAAGAGGCACAGCTCGCGCCCTCTCCTCACCCTCTCTGAACCCCGCTGGGACAGACAGCAGTCAGCCTTCTGTCCCAGAGCGCGCCCCAGGGGCCCATGTCCTGTCTGTGCACACATCCCCTGCCTGCCCGTCCACCCTCCTGTCCTACAGATGCTCATCAGGCTCTGCCTGCGCCAGCCTGATGCTGGTGCTGAGACACCCTGGTGCCCTTAGCAGCGTCTGTGGGGGCGGCCTAGGGGCAGGGGCAAGAGGAATGAGCATGGACAGTTGGACCGAGAATCTGGGTGTGACAAGAGCAAAGCCAGGCATGGGGGAGAGGCAGCCACCTGGCACACAGACACGGCCCCTGCCCTCCTAGTAGATGATGTGAACAAACTGGCCAGGGAAAATGTAGGGGCCCAGGGATGAAGACAGGTTGAGAGAAAACAGAATCAGGTGTTCAGGCAAGGAGGGGCTCGAGCCAGGTCCTGTGGGAAGTGAAGGGCCTATGCAGGTGCTAGTGGGGGGGCAGGGATCCAGGTGAAGGGCCTGTGGCTGGAGGAAGGGCCGAGGCTGAGTGCAGTGGAGATGAGGTCAGAACCAGGAGCCCTCCGGGTTGCACAGAGGAGGGAGCAGCCCAGGTCCCAGGTGTCTCCCTCAGACTACCTCAGAAGTGGGCATCCAGGAGCCACATCTGAGCAGCAAGGGGAATGTGGGGAGAGCACGAGGGGCCCTGGCCCATCTGGAGCAGGGTGCACAGATGTTAGGGTGCCCAGAATGGCTCTGGGGTTTGTTCTGCCCCAATGGAAGGGTGAGTTTCCCACTAGTGGCACCACCCATTGGGGAAGACGAGGTGCCCAGTTGGGGTCTAGCAAGTAGGAGGTGGGCAGGAGGTAGTGCTTCGGTGGAAAGGAATCTACCTGGCCTCCCACTGAAACGACTGAGCCTTCTCTCAGCCGAGGTGACCTGAGTTGCTGCCCAGACACCGCTCAGGTCTCCCCTTGGCCATTCCCAGGGAGCTCTGTTCTCTCCAAGCCCTGGGAACCCTCCCAGGTCCCCAGTATCTCCATGCAGCCGAGCCTCAGTCCCCTTTCTGTCCTCGCCATGTCACCTCTTAAAGGTCCTCCCAGCTACTACTTGGGCTGGCCCCTCTGACTTCCTGGGTCTCCCTGTGTCCCCTCCATGCTGTCTCCACCCAGACTTGGCTTTAATCACCTATGCCCAGAACACCTGTCCCGGCTCATCTCCACGCTCCCTGTCCTCCTGATGGCCACCACACCAAGTGTCCAGGAGGCAGCTCCAACCAGAGAGACCCTGACTCCTGGTCCACCTCTCACCCCTTCTCTGGTCTCATCTGTCCCAGAGGGGACACGTGCATGGTCCCTGCACCCTCTCCCGCCTCCATCCTCTGCCTGATACTTCACACCCTTCCACCAATACCCTCCCCGTCTGAGCCAGCGGGGGATGGGGTGTCACTTCCCAGGCTCAAATGCCTCCTGCCTTCGATGGCTTCAGGAACAACCACAGCCGACCCTGCATTTTCACTCCAGCCCCTGCTGCAATTTCATCTGTCTTGAGCCAAAAACCTCAGGGGCTCCTCGGGGAGCCTCGGAGCTCCCTCCTCCCCTTTCCCCCCCTTGCATTCAGCCCCACAGTAAATCTCATCCAGGGCCCCAAGGCTCCTCTCCATCTCTCTGTGCCCACCTGGCCTGTGCAGCCTCTCTCACCTGGGCTCCCCGCCTCGGCCCTGCCCCCCTGTGGCCAGTCCCAGCACTACACTGGGGCCCTAGCTGCACCCAAGAGGTGCCTAGTGGATGTTTCTTATGCACTGATTGGCTCTCCCGCCTGGGCTGGCCTTTGGTGCCCTTCCTGTCCAGAGGCTGCACTTTCTGCAGGAACGGAGGGGAGTGCCTCCCCATGGGGTGCAAACCATCCACCCTGTTCTCGGCACGATGGCGACCACATTCATGCATACACATCCACTGATGCCCAC
Organism: Arctocebus calabarensis; assembly: GCA_963573935.1. Classification (NCBI taxonomy): domain Eukaryota; kingdom Metazoa; phylum Chordata; class Mammalia; order Primates; family Lorisidae; genus Arctocebus; species Arctocebus calabarensis. The sequence goes on from CAUYON010146821.1 coordinate 43,073, forward strand.
CGCACCCGAGGGGCTGGGAAGCAGGCCGGGCCCCATCTTCACAGTGCCACCACAAGCACCATGTCCCCAACCCCTACTCAACACAGAAAAGCACAAGGACAGCGCATGGCGTCTAATGTCACCCTTGTTCACCTCTTGAGACCCTGGAGCGGTGAAGAAAAGTGGCCCTGGGAAGAGGCAGGTGGAACTGCTGGTCCACCAGGGAGAGGTCTGTGTATCGAGGAGCTGTGCCCAGCACCCACATCTCCAAGGTTCACCTCTCATCTAGAAGGGCTCCTCTGGTGCAGCTCCTTCCTTGCTGTAGGTGGGAGGACAGAGCTCATCTCTGCATGGGCCTCAGGGCCCGGCACCGAACAACCCCAGTAAGTGAGAGCCATAAACTCAGTATGTGGCATCCTTTGGCCAAGGGGGTTGTTGAGGCCTCAGTGTGGAAGGAAGGTCCAATGCAAACAAAGACAAATGCTGAGGCTGCAAGAGGAAGGAGCCAAGATCACGGCTCTTTGGATCAGGCTTCTCTACTTCAATCTACAAACACGTCTGGCCGGTACACAAACAGCCATTGTGACCCCACAGCACAGCTGCTGGTCAACAGGCAGCTTGGTGGGCACCACCCTGCTCACAGAGAAGGAACCAAGACTCAGAAAGCAGCATCACTTCCCAAAGACAAGAGGGTGCCACAGACCACCCCAAGCCCACCCTGGAGCCTCACACCACACTGAGGCATCAGGCAGGGGACCTGGCTACAGGCTCAGACAGCATCCTGCAGCTCGGACACTTCTTTCCCAGGCTCTGAGCAGCCACACCACAGCAGGACAGAGTCGACAGACAAGATCATGTCAAAATTCCCAAATGCTGCAATTGTGCCTTCTGGGTTTAAGGTCTTATGAACTAAATACCGTTTCTCTCTGGTCACATTCTTATGCATAAGACAAGATCACAAATCCTCTCCTTCTCTGGCATGGAAACAGGGAAACTGAGTCACGTACCCAGTTGACGATGACACTCACCCCCCACCCCCCGCAAGGGGCAGAGGCTTTGGAGCCGCTCAGCCTAATGCAGGAGAGGTGCTCAATTGACAAATGAACGAACGAATGAATGAATGAATGAATGAGTGAACAAACCACAGGCAGCCTTGGTCTAAAAAGAGAAGGAACTATAATGTGCTTGGCCATTGCTGGCCCCCCGGGCACCAGATGTCAGCAGCAGGGCGGATACCACCAGCTCCTAAAGGGAGGGGTGCCCCATGGCCCAGGAGGCAGCTCTCTCCCTCCCACCTGCCTCCTAGGAGAGGTGCCCCTGCAGCCACTGTATCCCACCTCGGCTGGGTGCAATTGTACGGGAGTCACTGGGCAAGGCCTGTTCCAATAGACGGAAAGGTAGCAGGTAGCAGAGCCCCCAAGTCCCCAGGCTTCTCATGGTGGGGCACAGACACAGGCCTCCAGGCCGAGGGCTCAGGGCTCTGCCTGGGGTTCCAGGTGGCCCCCGTGGCTGGGAGACAGCCCCTCCTGGCTCACTACCACCTGCACCAAGAGCCTGGGGCACAAGGCTGCTCCCCCGGGAGAGCCCAGGTTCTGCTGTGCATTCCCAATAACTGCACGTTAGAGGATAGATGAATCAATGAATAAGCAGGTGATAGAGACACAGACAAGGGAGGGCCACAGCTCCCTGCACTGGGCTCAGTCCTAGCACTGGGTTTCAGACCAAAGGGTCATGCCAAGCATGTGACGAGATGGTGCTACTCTCAAGCTCCACGCATGGAGCCCTCGCCCGGGTCACACTGTGTAGACAGGCCACCATACTCCTCACCCAGCCCCTGGGGACATACACACACTGCCTCTGTCCCCATCACAGGCTTGCCTGGGCACACAGACACACCCACAGTTATAAACACTCATGTACTTATCCCGCATACACAGACACGGTCACTTAACAAATGTGTACCCACACCCCAAATGGCCCCTGCAATCACGTGCACACCCCCAAGACAATACACATTTGCACACATTCTCATCTGCATGTGCATACTCACACACACTTTCACACACATACACCCTCTCTCGAAAGGCCCCCATGCCCAGCTCCTGCTGCACCCACAGCTCCTGTCCTGGACTGGCTTGGGATCCCTGGACTCCGTCAACTGCCCGTTGTTGGGTCTCATGAGTGGCAGGTGTATCACAGATCCCACTCTAACTTCCCCGGAAAGAAGGAGGGCCTTGCATGGAGCAGCCGCACCCAGGCTCCCACCTGCTCAATCAGCACCTGGTGCCTGCCTGGACCCCCGGGGACCTGACAAGTCTGGAAATGATCCAGGTCCCTGGGGCTCAGGCCATGAGGGCCATGCACAAGCCACAGTCAATTCCTTCCCTCGCTTTGCCCCCATGCCTCTGCCAAGCCAGCTGTCTCTGAAAGAGGTGTGGTAGGAGGCCTGGAAGCCATGGTGCTTCACCTGGAGCTCAGACCACCCGCAGCCCAGCCAAAGAGAAGCGTCCGCCCCATCCACATTGAGCTGTCAAATGAGCACATTCCCAAGTGAGGCTGCTCCTGGGCCTCAGAGCAGGGCGGGAGGCTTTACACCAAGCCCTGGGAGCAAAGATGACCCCAGGGCAAGCTGAGCTCCTGGCAGCTGGGCAGGGCAGGCAGCACGGAGACCCTGAGTCCAGGACAGAGCTGCCAGCGCCTCAGCCAGGAGCATCATAACCCTCAGCTCACAAGACAGAGGCCCAGCTCCCCGGCCCTGAGCGATGCCGCCCCAGCCTCCCAGCCCTGGAGACTATCTCCCAGTTCAGCCCTGCGTCCCTGCCCAGGACCCGCATGCAGCCCCCCCACGCCTCCCTACCTGCCCCTTGTCACCCCTACTGGCAGTAGGAGCCTAACCTGGGAGACAGGCAAGTGACCATTCTGAACTCTCCACTGCAGCAAAATCCCTTCCCAAAGTCCCCGAAATAAATGCCATGAAGGGTGCAACACACCTACCGTGGCGAGGTGCCGCAGGGGGTCACCGACGTACAGCATGGCAGGTGCCAGGGGCTCTGCACGTGCCAGGGGGCTGGCGACCCGCGGGACGAGGCATGGGTCTGGGTGGCTGGGGAGGGGAGGGGTGGAGTCCCGGCACCCGGGCAGGTGGACAGGGGGGGAGCAGCTCCGCACTAGGGCGGCAGGAGCCAAGGATGCTCTGGAACATGCGGGCCTTCTGTTGGCATTTTCGCTCTTCCCATCTCCCTTAGTTCTGTCAACTGGCTGCATCTAACAACAAAACCCACGGCCCACCCCTTTATCCCTCATGACTATTCATCCGCGTGCAGGGCAGGCCTCAGCTTGCCCAGTGATGTGTTGGGCCGCACCAAGGAGGCTGCACAGGAGGGGCGGGGACGCCGGGTCAGCGCCGGCTCCATGATTAAACCCCTCCAGGGATCCGCTGCAGACACTCGGGCCCAGGGAAGGCTCTGGGGGCCCCAGGCCCTCTCCTCCCAAGCAGGCTCCGCCCCTGAGCACCAGGGATGAGCCCTGGCCCTCAAGACGCGGTAGACACGGCTGGGCCACCCCAAGGGAAGAGATGATGCTGCCGCCCTTAGCGACCCAGGCAGAGCCGTCTCCCTCCTGCCAGGGCACTTAATGGTTCAAGGGGCCACTGAGGGCTGAACAGAGAGGACAGCCACAGAGAAGGCCAGTGTCCCTGCTGATGAGGAAAAGCAGGCCTGCTGTGGCCTGCAACCCACCACCCATCCACAGTGGGCCAGGCCCAAGAGCTCTGCCCATGGTGCTGCTGACCTTGTCCCAGCACTTCCCAAGCCACCAGGAGCAAGGATGCAGCCACCGCCATCCCAGAGCCCAGAGGGATGGTGGCCCACACAGGACAGCCACTGGGGGCCTGGGCACGGTGGGGCCTTGCAGCAGCGGCTGCCTAGCACGAGCTTTGCAGTGGTTAATTTCAGGAATGTCCAAATTTCCATTCTATTTTAGGATCTTTGGTGCAAAGCTGCCCTTGGCAGAGAGGCCTGAAACACCTCCAGAAGCAGCCAGCATCAATCTCAAGTGGACCCTGTGAAGCCCCCAGAGAACAGCAGCTTTAGCACCATGACAAGTTTAAAACTCTGATAGGAGCTGAAAAGACAATACAACACCCTCTTCTTCCCATCTTGCCAAACCCAACTCCCTGCCTCTCTCTCCTTTTCTCTGTTTCCCCTTTCATCTCTTGGTTCTTCGTCCTAAGATCTGGCAGGAGCATCGCTCCCCAGAGAGCTGCAGAGCTGGGCTCAGGGCAGAGAGGCTTCGCCCAAGGTCAGAGAGGAGTCTGGAGGACCCGCCCAGGCCCAGGATGGCATCCAGGCTCTGTGCCCTAAGGGGTTGGGGCAGGGAGGGCCCAGCTTAGGGCCCAGGGGGAGGCACATGGACTCCTGACCCTGCAAGGCTCTCCCACTCCCACTGGGCAGGTCCACATCCCTCACAATGAGACAAGTGAGGGAAGTCCAGTTTTGTTTGCTAGACAATGTTCAGGAATGCGGTCTTTGGGGACACACATGCTGGGGGTCTGCAGTGTCGCCCGGTGGGGAGAGGTCTGCAGATGAGAAGGCCACGGGGCCTAACCATGTGTCCTGGCACTATCATGGGGCCTTGCTGCCAAGATGTTCTGGGGGGTGGGAGCTCCTTCTGCTTTCAGAATCTGGGAGGTGGGCTCCCCAGCTGTGGAGGGACACTCAGAACCAGGCGGTGGGGGCCTGGGTTCGACTCCCCTCTCCACAGGGCAGTGTGTGACAATGAGCAAATCCCAGCCTCCCTGCAGCCAGCCCAGTCCTTCTGTCAAGAGAGATTGACTATAGCCGGGCGTTGTGGTGGGTGCCTGCAGTCCCCCCTGCTTGGGAGGCTGAGGAAAGAGAATCACTTAGCCCAAGAGTTTGAGGTTGCTGTGAGCTGTGACACCACAGCACTCTACCAAGGGTGACAAAATGAGACTCTGTCTCAAAAAAAAAAAAAAAAAAAAAAGAGATGAACTAAAGAAGAGACCCAGGTGTGTCCGATGGAGGGGCTGGCCTGGGAAGTCAGGCCGTCTTCTTGTTTTTAAAATTTTACTAGTATTTTTTCAATTTTGGATGTTATGAGGATACATACGTTTTGTACTTAAAACATACAGCTGTCTTCTTAATCATGCTGGTTTTATGAACTGCCGAAAGGAAATAGCAAAGGGAAGAGGAATCGAGGTGGGAAGGATGCCCAGACCAGCTTTGGCTGGAGACCTGCGTCCATGCTCAGAGAGGGGATGAGGCAGAGGACGGCACTGCCCCCACCCCAGCCCCAGCTGCGGGCCCCAGCGAGGCTCAGTGGCTTCCAACTGTAGAGCATGGAAAGCCACCAGGCTCTGCCCTAGTGCCACTAACTTCCCATGAACTTTCCCAAAGTCCTGGCCATTGGGAGGACAGGGATGGGGCTGGGAGCTGTTCTCTTCCCATTGTGACCCTTAGTAGCCACCTCCAGGTAGTCTCAAGGGGCCCTCAGCACCTGCTGGGGTTAGCAGTGACCAGGTGGGCATCAGTGCCTCCGTGGCCATGCACTGCCCAGCACCCCATGCTCAGAGGGACAGGGGAACATGTTGCCTGGGTACCAAAAATACATCGGGTCAGGGCCAAACTCATACACAGTCCCCATGAGGCAGCTGGCTTTTTGCCACCCCCTGGAGGAGGCCACAGATGCTCAGAGGAGCTCTGGGACCCGGGGGACTGATTGCAGTTCAGGTCTGTGTCAACCCAAAGTGTCTGGTCACTGAAGCCTGTCCAAGGAAGAGTAGGTGAAGCCTCACCAGTGGTGCTGGGGGGCTGGGATTCTCGAAGCCCGCCACTCTTTCTTCTCCTGGGTCTGGGGAGCAGCAAAGTCAGGAGGGTCTCCCCTGCTGCCCTCTGGGTCTCAAGCCCCTAGGTGTCAGAGGTTCTAGTCCCCAGGCATCTGTCCTGCTACTCGGCTCCCTGGGGCTCTGGGCAGGGCCAGCTGTCTGTCCTTGCCTGTCGTGGCTCCACCCTCTGGTGGCCTACCTGCCCACAGCAGCTGTCACCAGAGAAAGGCGCCAGGACAGGCGGGAAGTGGGGGAGGCTTTAAGGAGAGGGGAGGGTGGAGGGCAGAGGGGACCCCTGCCTCTCTCTCCTGCCCTGCTCCAGTTCCGCCCTCCCTTCCCTGCATCCTAAGAGGCAGCAGCAGCCTCAGCGGCCAGTGCCCTGTCCTGGCTTTGTCCAAGGGATGCTGACACTCGGGGAGGCAGGGGGTGGGGAGAGGGAACCCGCCCAAAGCCCAGGCCTAGCACTGGGGGAGAGTGAGGACTCCTGCCCCCAAGGTTGCAAGCCCATGACCTCCTCAGCCGCTGGCAGGTAGCTGAGGTAGCCCAGAGACCAGGAGGCTGGGTGAGGGGTAGGGCTGAGGCATCAGGGGCCAGATTTCCTGGGGTCAGAACCCATCCCTGCCCTTCTTCATAGCTGGGCAGCCTTTGGGGAATCATTTAACCCTCTGGGCCTCAGTTTCCTCATCTGGCACTGAGTGGATCTAAGTTGCCTGCAATCCTGGGCCCATGGGAGCACGTGACACACTGGGCGTGATGGTGGAGGGGGATGGGTAAGAAGCTGCTACTCCTATAGGGCTCCTGCCTCTGCCTCACCCCCAGTCAGCCCAGTTTCAGAGTAAGGACACAGAGGCCCAGGGGCTGGCGCCACCCTGCCCTCCTCCCGCTGGTCACTGGGCAGGGCTTCAGGCATCGTGGGGGGCATGTGATGGTCAGCCTTCTGCCTGTGGCCACCAGCACTGCTCAGGACCCCGTGCCAGTCCCCGATAGGAGCCAATCTACCATTTTAGGTGGGGGAGACCCAAGTCTCCCAGTCACGGATCCCAGTCGTGGAGGGCGTCCATCACTGCACAGGACCAACATCCTGTCCACTCAAGGCCTATGCTGCTTAAACGGAGCCCCACAGCCCTGTGGGGGCAGCCAGATGCCTGTCAGCATGAAGGGCCACAGCGAGCCCCATGGGGCAGGTGGGGACAGGAGCGTGTGGCACCTGTGTAAACAGGCTCCTTCCTGAGCCATGAGCTCCGAGGCCACCAGAGCCTGGAGCCTCTCCTGGGCTCAAGTGTCCTCACACCTTAGCCTTCAAAAGTGCTGGGACTGCAGGTACGAGCCACTGCCACAACATCTCCAAACCACATCCAGGTCCCCCCACCCTCAGCTACCTCCTTGGCCTCCCAGGCTGGACTTTAGAATGATGGCCCCAGGTCAGCTCCAGTCCCCATCCCAGGCCCTGGACTCAGCAGGCAGGAAGGTCACTCTCAGAGCCACTAAGCACAGGTGCCCAGCAGCCAGGCTGCCATGCCCGGCCAGTCCTCATTGTTTTCTGAGCCATGGTCTCGGCATCTGGCACTGCCATGGGGACTGAAGCAGGGACAGCATGCTGTTGAACCAATGGCCTCCAGGGGGCCAGGCACCAGGTCAGGATGAGACTTGTGGAAGGGAGAGGCTGGGCCTAAGATGGGGCCAGAGGGTGTCAGCCTGGGCTAGAGAAATACGGTGAAACTTTGACACCCCCCCAACTTCAGAACTTCCCTTGTTTTACTATTTGCTCCATGAAGACAAAGGGGCCTTACCCCTCTTGTCCAGGTCCCCATCCTAGACATCGGCGTCACCCAGTGTCTGGGAGACATAAGAGTTAGCCTCTATGCTCCAGGGAATCCCCACCACCATCTGAGCTGTGCACCCTGGAATTCCACACTTGGCTTCACTACAAGGCATGATGCTGCCCATCTGATTTGGCCGTCTGGCTACGAGATGCAAGGCCCCAGCCTCGCCACCCCCTGGCTAGGGAGCAGCGTGTCCCAGCGGGAAAGAGCTCCGAGTGCCCTGGCCCTACACCCTCAGCACTGGGGGGAAGGAGTGTGGCACAGGTCACCCTCAGGAGCCTAGAAATGCCCCCTGTGCCTTCCTCATGCAGGCCCTCCCTTGGAAGGTCTATGGGACTTAGGTGCCCTTTGCCCAGGGATCAGGAGAGGCTTGGAAACTTAGAGGCAGACACCATGCAAACCCCTGCCCCGGGGGCCTCCCATTCCATGCTCAGCTTTTCTGCCTTCGTTCCTCAGTGGTAAAATGGGAGTATGGCAGGTGCTGGTGCTGGTGAGCTACTTCCGCCAGGATGACCTTGAGTCGGGCGGCCAGGACAAGCAGGCAGAGCCGCAGATCCTACCCGAGGGGCTCCTCAGAACAGCAGACATCCTGGAGGGCTACACCATATGCCCATCCCTGGGGCTGTCCAGGAGGGGCCTGCTCCTACCCCACAGGCTCGGCACCAACCTAGCCCCCATGGCAGAGCCCCCTGTCTTCCCCACCCCGCTTTGCTCTGCCCTTTCTCCTGACTCAAGCCCTGTGCCAGAGCCCCAGGTGTCTCAGACAGGTGTGTGTTGGGTGACTGGGGGTCGGGCATAGGAAAGAGGAGAACCAGGCCCCTCTGGCCTCAGAGCCTGCCTAGTGCTGGCACTCGGAGGGATGCTCAACCCAGCTCCAGACACGCCCTTTCTGAAATATCTGCTCAGTTTGGGTTTTTCCATTTGGCATAGCCAAGTTCCTTGGACAAGTCCCCACCTGAGGAACCCCTAGGCCCTGGGCAACCAGCCTAGGGGCAGAATGGAGCAGCTGGGTGGCCCAGTTGGGAATGGCCCCAAGGGGGGTCCTTGTCCCCTTCCTGTGTGCACTGCCACCTGCCATCAATCTCCTGGCACAACCAGACATGGCCCCCACCAGCTACCATGGCCCTGCCTTTGTGCTAGGAGGGGCACCCAGCATGACAGGGCCTGAGACATCACAGGGTGGCCCCTTGGCCCAGGAGGGAGGGAGGGCCCACCAAGATGGGGCTCAGGGGCCTCACAGCTCCAACCCCCTGACTGGACCCCTTCCTGTGGAAGCAGCATCTCAGTCTTCCTTTCTGTCCCTTCCTGATACCACAGGTGCTGTAGGGGCCATGGCACTTCATCCCATCCCAGCCTGCTCCAGGAGACAGGCATGTGCCACTCAGGCCAATCAGGGGCATGGTGTTGCTTTAGGATCAGGCACATGACATGTTCAGACTGACAAGGGACAGGCCCGCTGAGCTATAGGAAGCAAGGGTCCCCCTCTGCAGGGGTGGTGATGCTGAGAGATTGCCTATGCTCAAAGCCACCCAGGTGAAGCAGAGCAAAAGATGGAGCAAGAAAGCTGGAGAGCACCTAGATCCAGCCATGCCTGCAGGCCTTCCTTCACCTAGATCCAGCCATACCTGCAGGTCTTCCTTCACCTAGATCCAGCCATGCCTGCAGGCCTTCCTTCACTTAGATCCAGCCATGCCTGCAGGCCTTCCTTCACCTAGATCCAGCCATGCCTGCAGGCCTTCCTTCACTTAGATCCAGCCATGCCTGCAGGAGTTCCTTCACCTAGATCCAGCCATACCTGCAGGCCTTCCTTCACCTAGACCCAGCCATGCCTGCAGTGCTTCCTAATCCTAGATCCAACCATGCTTGAATCCATTCCTACCTTTGGACTGACAGATACATGAGCTGATGGGTTTTCTATTTTGCAGTTTGAAGTGTCCTGACAAACGCACAGGGAAGCTGTACACTCGCTTCCTGATTCTGTCATCTCTCAAGACAAGCCAGGCCACGTTTCCTGCCCCCACTCACCATGACAGAAGTGGTCATTCCCTCCAAGTGAAAGACGTCCATGCTGGTCTCCTCACTGCCCACCAGCTCACTGTTGCCCCGGCTTGACTGGGGAAGGTCAAAGTAGGTGCTGTCTGGCTCCCTGGGCAGAGGAGAGGGAAACCACAGCATCAGCCCCCACCTGGGCAGCACCTGCAGCCCTCCTCACCCAGCCTACACTCCTGGTGGGGCCAACTGTCCCCAGGCCCTCAGCTCTCACCCCTTCCCACCTCTTCCCTGTCCTCTGCCTGCTTCTCCAGAGCTGGTGTGAGTGCCAGGGAGGCGTGGCCACATGTGGGCTCTGTCCAGTAGACCTCTCCTGGCCACAAGCCCTCTTGAGAGCTGGTCAAGGGAAAGAATTCAGATTCTAGATTCTATATCCCCAGGAGAAAGCCCAAGACAGTGGTCCCCTTACCTATACCTCTCTCCAGCCCTGCCCCTGACCCACAGCTGAGCATGGGCGAGGCTAGCCCAAGACTCTGTCAGCCCAGTGTGGGTGGATGAGGCTAGCCCAGAGTCCAGCCCAGGCAGTCCCCTCTTCTCCAGCCAGTGGAGATACTCACAAAGAGCTCCAGAGGTGCTCGAATGTGGCTCCCTCGTCGGGGGAGATGGCAGTGGACTGGGCCATCTTCCCCCACGCTGCTGCCCCACGGGAACTCACTCTGGAGAAAGAAAGGCAGATGAGCCTTTGGAATTGTCACCCTCCATCCCCACCTGGCGCACTTAGGAGGTGGGCGGTGGGGGCTGCCTAGGACATCCTTTGTGCCCTGGCAGGTGTCCCCAACCTGGCCCCCCATGCGCCCTCTCCTCTCTCACATCATGTGGCCCATTCCCCAGAACAGTAAACTGAGGCTCAGGTGGGTAGCTTGAGAGCTTGGCCTCAGAGAAGCAGGCATGATTCAGGCCCTGGCAGGCGGGAACTTCTCAGAGCTGCTTGCCCAGGAAATGGGGTGACAGAAGCACCCCCCGGTGGGGATACTGTGGGGCTTTTCAGAGCAACATTAACATCCTTGAGGTGTCCAGGTCACTGTAAGCGAGTGAGATGTGTGGGTGATACTGTCACCAGGTTTGGGGCCTCCCTAATGGTCCAGGAAGAACATGTGTGGAGGACACTCAAAGGCTGAGCAGAGCCCCAGCTTAGAGCCCAAACAGAACCTTGCTGTGGGCCCCAGCCAACCTGTCACCAGAGCCAGTGCTTCCCCTGCAGCCCCTACCCCAGCAAGAAGCCCCCCAAGACCAAGAACCTGAAACTACTCTGTCACTGGGGCTGGTCACTGCATGGTGGCCCCTTATCCACAGAGATGCTCAAGATCATGGTGCCCAGACCCACTGGTTTCCGTCCCCTCTGAAGGCCTCTGTGCTCAGCTTTCAGTGGCCTGTCACTTAGGAGGTGACAATGACCAGGCCAGGCTCAGAGGAGCCCCTTGTCCTGCAGGGAGGGGTAGAGGGCAGGGAAACCCATGCCTGCTGATCCCCTCTGCCCCCCTTCTTGGCAGAGGCGACCTCTCCCCTGGGCCAGCCTCCTAGGCCTTCAGTGAGGGGCCAAAAGAATCACCTCTGCCACCGTCCTGCACTGCCCAAGCAGGCAGGCCCAGACCTGCCCATGGCCAGCAGGGCTGGGAGGGCATGGCCTACAATCTGTCCCTCCCTTTTGTCTGTCCCCAGGCAGGTGGGAGCTGATGGAGGGCCATGGCACACTCCTGGGGCCACCACGTGCTGGACTACCAGTCCCCAGAGAAGTCATAGGAGCTGGGAAGGCCATCACAGGGGCCAGGCTAGGCATGGGGGAGGGGGGCCGGAGGGCTGGGGTGTAGCTGGTGTATAACGACTGCCCAGTGCAGCTTAGAGAGCACTGGCCACAAGCCAACCCTCGTCCGACTCAGGACAGCCTGAGCGTGTCACCACTATCACCTTCAGGAGACTGGAACCCATGAAAGTTAAGTGACTTGCTGGAGGTCACACAGCTACGTCTGCAGGAATGAATGACCAAGTGGCTCTTTGGAAATTAACTTAGTCCCCATCCCACACTCCCTGTGCCTCACCATCCACATATACAGGCAGGCCTCCCATCTGGGGCTGAGCTGCCCAGACCTCAGGGGAGCTGAGGGTGAGGCGCAGAGCTGTCATCCTGGCAATTTAGAGCAGGGTGGCCCTGACAGGAGGTGGAACCGTGGGCTGAGGGACAGCAGGCTGGGCAGAATCCCAACCTCGCCCATGCCCCCCGCTGGCCCTTTGGGGAGAAGCAGGAGACCTAGGAGGGCCAGGAGGGGCAGGCTGGCAGAGCTGAATTTCTGTGGAGCCAAGAGGACAAACTTAAGGAGGTCTGCCCCCCAGAGGTGTCCCTCACTCTGCAGGTGGACACCCCCCCCAGAGGCGTCCCTCAATCTGCAGTTAGACACTCCCCAGAGGCATCCCTCAGTCTGCAGGTGGACACCCCCCAGAGACATCCCTCAGTTTGCAGGTGGACACCCCCCAGGGGCAGCCCTCACTCTGCAGGTGGACACCCCCCCAGAGGTGTCCCTCAATCTACAGGTGGACACCCCCGAGAGGCAGTCCTCACTCTGCAGGTGGACACTCCCCAGAGGTGGCCCTCACTACAGGTGGACACTCCCCAGAGGCGGCCCTCACTCTGCAGGTGGACAGCCCCCAGAGGCATCCCTCAGTCTGCAGGTGGATACTCCAAGTCCAGAGACTGAAGACGACTTGGTTGAAGTTACAGGGTGGTGGATGGGGTTCACAGCATATGCTTTCTATCAGCTGCCATAGCAAACGGGCCAAGTGCCCATCAACAGACCATGCGAAGCCCAGTGGGGTCTGTCCCTGCAGCGGGATGGCACTCAGCCACGGGCAGGAATAAGGCTTGGATGTGCCCTACAAGGTGTGTGGGCCTTAAACTCAGCACTGTCTGGGGAACCTGCCTCACGTCCTGACTTGTCAGCCTGTGACCTGTCCCCTCAGGGATGCAGCGAGAGAGATAGGGAAAGACGGAGAGAGAGAAGAGAGAGACAGAGAGAGATATAGGGAGAGAGACAGGGGAGAGATAGAAAGACACAGGAGAGAGATAGGGAGACACAGGGTGAGAGACAGAGAGGCAGGGAGACAGAGAGAGGGAGTCAGGGACAGATGGAGACCCAGAGACAGTGCATGAGACTCCTAAAGGCTGAACTGTCCACTTCCTGCTGTGCCCCTGCCCAAGGTCCCCTGGGCTGGGAGCAGGGGCGGTGGGGGCCTCCATCTGGCTCAGGAGAGTGCTTGTGTTTCCAAAATGGCAGCATCAGCCCTCCCCTCTGCGTTCCTAAGCCATGCCCCTCTCCCCACTAACCTCTGACCCACAACTGGGGTCCTTTCTTGCTTGTCAAGAGCCCTGCCTGCCCCCTTCCTGGCATCCACACTCCCCCTGGTTGCAGTTGCAGAGGCCGTGTTGGGGTTCCCTTCCCCACCTGAGCACGGGAAGGAAGCCAGCAGGACAGGATGGGGACCCACGTCCCACCAGGGCAGTGTCCAGGTCGGCAGCACAGGCCTTGGCTGCCACCACCCAGAGCTTCTCCCAGTGCTGCAGGAGGACCAGGCCTGTGTGGGCCGGGAGGGGCTTCCTCTGGGTCAGGAGTTGGCCCCCACAAGCCCACTGTGGACCCGTCATCCTAAGACCTGAGCAGTGGGGCTCTGCGTTCAGGTGTGGGGGACTGGCCAGAGCTCTGGTCAAAGGCACATTCCAGAGCACTCCGTGTGATCTAAAAATAAAACCCTATGCCCTCTGCTGACTGAAGCGACCCCTCAGCCAATGGGACCCAGAAACACCTTAAACTGAGTTCCAAGAGTGACGGGATGGGAGAGGGATGAGAAAGGGACAGCATGCCGACAGCACAGGCAACTTCTCGTGTATTCACGACTCTTCCTATTCCTTGTCAAATATTTGCATTTGACCATCCTGTTCAGTATAAGATCCTTTTCCTCTTGTCTGTCCCTAGAAGCATCTGGGCCCGGCTTCTGGATGGGGGTCACTTTCCAGCTGGTAGCAGTGGCCACCCTTGGTTGTCCACTGTGGGGATTCCCTCAGGCCTAGGAATCTGCATATTTAGCAAGCACAGAGGGGGCAGCCGTGACGACTGGCATAGCCCCCAGAGGAGGACAGCATCGGTAAGGCCGGCCTCATCACTATGAGGGCCTCCTGCCGGCTACCCTGCAAATGCCTCATGCATCCCCTGAGGACTCCACTCAGGTTCATCAGCCAGACAAGGATCCGGGAACTGGCCCAGACCCAAAGGACATGGAGGCACTGGAACTATGGACAGTCAGATTTCCAGCTTCCCCAGAACACTCTGAAGCTGGTGGCATTGGACCCAGGGCCCTTCAAGGACACCAGCAACAGAGCTGCAGGGTGTAAGCTCCCTGCCCTGCGGCACATACCGGAACCTGTGGCCATCTCTGCGGGTGGCAGGAGTCCCCCAGCCCTGCTGGCACGGCCACCCTGGGTGCAGGGAACCGGTCCCCTTCCCTGAGGCAGGGACAGTGTGGTCCTACCAGTAGCATTTAAGCAAGGATCTGGGCAGGGAAAAAGAGAAGCCAGCTCTAGAGCAGCTTCCTCTGAATTAAAGCCAGTTTTCCCAGCAACATGCGTTTTCATTCGGAAGTGTGTTTACAAGGGGAACTTGATCTTGGACTAAATAAAAATTGCATTTGCAGACGCTGCGAATCATTTTTGAAATCACACGTTTCGAGGATGGGGAGGGAAGAGATCACCTTCTGATAAAACATTTTGGGGGTGTTACAACAACGTTGTGAAATCCAAACATGTCGTTGGAAGTGCAGGTTTTCAAAGAAATTGCTTTGCTGCATGCTAGGACGTGACAGGCACAGGCTTTTCACATGCCCTGTAAGACTGTGACACTGGTGTGGGGTAGGGGGTGGCGCTGGCTGTCTCAGAATTACTGACCGGGACCATTAGGGACAGAACTATGAGTGGCCCCAGGCCTGACCCAACACTACCTGTGAGGCCTCAGATGAGTCCCTTCCCATCGCCAGGGAAGCTGCAGTCCAAGTCTGCCAGTGCTCAAAACAGACACCGGATGAAGACACACCAGCCAAGCCAGTAAACCCCTCCACCCCACTATTTGGGCAACCACCACACTGCTCCCTACCAGCCTGGTCCAGCAAACATCTGTGACTCAAAACCACAAGCTGGGAGGGGCGCACACCAGCAGCTGCTCCCTGTAGTGCAGGGGACTCCAGGGCACAGGTGGGCCACGGAGAGAAAGAATTGTGTGACAGTCCCACCGAGTTGAGAACGTGTCCCAACCTCCACCAACTTCTCAGCTTCTCTGACTCACTGTTTCCTAAGGTCTCAGCTCAGTGGGTCCCACCTGGGGTGATCTGGCCTGCAGGGGACATGTGCAGACTGTGGTTGTGACTGGGTGGGGGGGTACCAGGGCACCCAGGGATGGAGACCCAGATGCTGCCCAGCATCCTGCAGGGCACAGGGCAGCCGGCTGAGAGGCCAAGCCCACAGGGCCATGGGAGAGGGGGCCATGACTCTGCTCCTAGCTGGCACTGGCCGAGCAATTTGCAGAATCCCAGGCGGACACACCAAACCCCCAGGGATGGAGCACTTCCCCATTTAGGGATGAGCGGCAGATGCTGTGAGATGCTTGCACAGGGCCAGGAGCGCAGGGGACCCTCTGTCCTGAGCGGCTGGGGTAGGGGTCAGGCCCTCCGGCCAGCACTGCCTCCTCTGGTCGCTCAGGGGCAAGGCCTGGTGAGGAGGGCATGGCTGGGAGCCCCTCCGGCTACCCACAGATGGCTTGCCTGCTGCCCCCTCCCTGGGGCCAGGGGAATAACATTGGCAATGAAAGACAAATTTGGCTTCTCCAAGCGGGGCAGGGCACACGATGTAAAACAGGAGGGCACTTGGAGGAGCTGATTAAGCTGACCTGGGCTGGGCCCATCGGGAGGGGAGGGCTGGGAAGGCAGACTCCCTGGACGGCCTGGGGGGCCCTGACCCTCTTGTCCAGTGTTCCATGAGAGGAGCCATGGACCAGTGCCCTGGGCAGAGGAACCGCTCACTGTGCAGCCACTGAATGAAGAGATGCCAGAGCACCACTAACTGCCTGAAGGCTGGCGACCTCGAGACGTCCCAGCCAGCGCGTGCACCACGCATGTCCCTTGCCAAATAAGGAAACACGTACCCACCCAAGGGCACACAGCTGGGCAGGGCAGTGGTCAGGCTCTTGACCCTGGCACCCTTCCCTGGCCTGTTCTCCAAGAGTTGCTCATGGGGTGCAGCGACCTGCCCCAGTCCACATTCCACCCACAGCCCCACCACATGTCCCGCTGGGGAAGCCCCTGGCCTGCCTCCCTTCTGGGGCACATCTGGGTCCCCGAAGGGCCCACTCTGCCCTCTGCCACCAGCACAAACTTTCCTCCTACCTACTGACCCTGAGGTTTGGGTCACACCAAGACATTTGGTTCCCGTCCCGCCACTTAGCACTGCCCAGCACGTCTTCGGCCCCTCTCTCCCGTCCAGATATTCTGAGCCTGTTTCCTGCTCTATAAAATGGGACAATTGGAGGACCTGCCTTGGAGAGGCACTATGTAGGTGAGGTGAGTGGCCTGGGGGCTGTGGATCTAGTCCTCAGGTGCTCAGGGACCAGCATGGGCCTGGGATTGGCTCAGGGCTGTTCAGCATTGGGCTGGAGCCTGGTCCCAAGGGCAGGCAGGCTGAGAAACAGCAAGTAGGGCTCTGGTGGCTGCTGGGTCCAAGGACCCTCAATGTCCCCCCTCTCCCAAAATAGCCTCAAGCTGCCCTTCTGCAGAGCACCTACCCACCCAGAAAGGCAACACCTTCACATTTTGGGGCTGCGGAGCTGGTCAGCAGAGAACCTAGCCAGTGAGAGGCAGGCAATTTCTGCCCTGAGGGCTTCGAGAGCTGGATATGAGGAAGACATCTCCACCCCCAGTCCCCGGAGAAGAGGGGACAGGTGATGGAGGTGAGGGGTGTGATAGGGTGAGCTTCCTTGGAGAAAGGGGGTAAAGGTGGCCAGGAGAATGACCCTGGTGGGGGACAAGTCTGGCAGCAGGAGACAACAGAGCAGGCCCAAGTCAGCCTGTGGCGATGCCAAAGCCCACCTGTTAGAGAAGGGGCAACCTGGCTGGGGGGAGCAACACCCACCCTTCTGGGGCCTGCCAGGGCCCAGGGACAAAGCCCTCACAGAGAGGAAGAACAAGACTGGGGCTCTGACCCTACACGGGACAGCCGGTCACTGGTTTCTCCACCCACGCTCTCACCACCAGCAACACAAGTGCACGCACACACACATGCACAGTTGTATACATGTGCGCACACGTGTACCTATTTATACATACACACAGGTGCACAGGTGCCCACTCATACACACGTGTACACACTCATACAAATATACATATGTGCACGCTCTTATACACGCACACACGTGTGCCTACTTGTACATACAAACACGCACACCCACTCTCACACACGTGCACACCCGCACACACCCCTACACGTGTGCACACACTGCCCTCATCACAGTGGACCCCACATGGCCCTGCCCTCACCCTCAAATTTGATGGGACCCTGGAGCA
Source organism: Arctocebus calabarensis (assembly GCA_963573935.1). Classification (NCBI taxonomy): domain Eukaryota; kingdom Metazoa; phylum Chordata; class Mammalia; order Primates; family Lorisidae; genus Arctocebus; species Arctocebus calabarensis. Next base: position 60,356 of record CAUYON010146821.1, read on the forward strand.
CCCTCTGACCGGGGGTCCGACCGGTGAGCAGGCCAGCAGACTGACCCAGGCGGAGGCTTGGGACTTGCTCTGATCTCCTCCTGCCCAGGTGGCCAAGGCAAGGCTTAGACATGCCAGGAGAGGCTCAGGGCCACGAGAGGGTGACTGTCAGTCAGTTCTGGGCTGCCCCAAGAGAGAGGTATGGTGGCCCCCAGCTGGGCAGGACTTGGGAGGGCACTAGCGCCTCCTTGGCAGGAAGTGGGGAGCATTCCCGGCATGTCCCAGGGTGGAGGTGGAAGCACCAGAGTGACTTCTCTCTCCCCTGCCTGCCCGTGGAGCTGCTGCTGTGAGGCCCCCGCACTCAGGCCTGAGAGGAGCACAAGCTGAGCTCAAGCCTACCTGGGCCAGGCCTGGGCACTGGAGGGTCTGTGGGGCCGGGCGGAGCTGGCTGGGAGGCCGGTGGCTCGTGGCTCCCTCAGACGAACAGTGGCAGCAGCGTCCCGGTCGCCTAGGCGATGACATTGGAGCCGCGTAAGCTGGGCAGTAGCGTGGCGGCCTGGAGCCACAGGGCAGCTGGGGGCGGAGCGTGGCTGGGAGCCCTGGAGCTGGAGACCTGGCCTGGAGCCAGCCCCGGCCACCCGGCCTGCACGTGCCGGGCAGTGCCTAAGCTCTTGCCCCACCTCGGGGCAGATCTCAGCTCAGGGCAGCTGGGATGGGCTGTCCCCACCCAGGTTAGCATGGGGCTCACCCAGCCTCATGCAGAGACCTCCAGTGCACAGGAGGAAGTAAAGGGGACATCACCATGAGACCCTCCTCCTGGCCCCCAGATCAGCATCATCTGACCAGCTTACAGTCTCCCAGAGTGCCCCCAGCAAATTCTTGTGCTGTTTTGCCTGTAATATTTTAGTGTGTGCTTCTCCCAGGGTCCATCGTTTTCAATACTAGGTCAAAACATGAAATTGCCGATATTCAACAGTTTTTGTCCTCCTGTTCATACATACGTGCTAGTTCAGATAGTTCAAAATAATATGCAGCCACAATACCTACTTCTGCATTTCATTTCCTGGCTCATGCTTTTAGCTGCTGGGCAGGAGGACTTGGAGGGCCCCAGATTTGGGGAGACAGATTTGTGTCCCCACCCACCATACCCCTTCCTCCCCACCATTTAAGGCTCAGGACAGCTCAGAGCAGACCTGGCCAAAGGGACGTGGCAGATGGGAGTAAGTGAAAGACTTTGAGATGGGAGACTCCTCTGGATTAATCAGTGTCCCTATGGGAGAAAGGAGAGAGGTCGGGGGCAGGGGACAGATGCCACCTCGCTGACTGTGAAGATGAAGAAAAGGACCAGGGACAAGGAAGAGAGGGGGCCCCTCCCACCTGGGAAAGGCAAGAAAACACATCCTCCTGGGCCTCAGACGGAGCACAGCTCCACCTGCACCCTGGTATTAGCCCAGAGAGACTGATTCCTGATATCTAACCAGTAGAACGGTGAAGAAAAAAAATCCACATGTTATAAGCCACTAACTGTATGGGATTTGTTATGGCAGCCACAGGGAACTGCTAAAGTTTCACAGAACGCAAGTTTGAGAAACATCACTTGCAAGGATGTCCCCCTTCCCCAGGAGCTCTTGAGCAGGCCTTGCTGCTGCATTAAACCCGAGCAGGAGCCCTGCAGGCGCACGGGGCTTTGCAGGGTGAAATGCCTGGCTGCATGCAAAAAAGAAAGGCGCCAGGGAAATGCCTCCCTCGCTGGACCCCAGTGCCCTCCACACCATGCCTCGGAGCACACTTGGTGCTGTCTCAGCTCCCTGGGGCAGGAAGAGGAAGGCCCACCTGTGTCCCTCATACAACACCTAGAGAAGGGAACCTTGGCTTGGAGGCTGCTCCTGGGGGCAGCTATGGGTCCCACCTCCCACTGCCCTGGGGAGTGGGTGCTGAAGCCGATATGTATGTACAGAACAGCACAAGTTCACACACAGTAGGTGTGTACACCCATGGACTGCAGCCATGGTGGGGAGCACCCATGAGCCATAGACGGCAGGTGCACGTCTGCAGGAGTGGTGCACAGACATGTGTGGGCCCAGTCAGCTATTGGCCCTGGCAGCAATGGCACCAGAGCCCGTAGGCCAGCATGTGCCCATTTCTGAGGAGGTGCTTCCAGGACAGTCCCTCCTGCTCACTGAGACACAGGACACCCTGGCCTGCAGTCAGGAGGTGGGCAGGGGCCAGCAGGGGGGGCGCTGCAGACCACCCACCCACCCTCACTGCCTGGTCCCTTCCTTCAAGCCCTCCAGCTTCACATTCCAACAGCCCCTCCATAAAGTGTGCACAGAGGTGAACCTGCCGCCCCCACCCCAACGCATTGCTCTTTTTGCAACAGCCACCGTTTAGGGCATTTTGTGTGTATTAATGATTTAATTTTCACGTCAGCACCATGAGAAAAGTGGTTATCTCCATTTTACAGATGAGGAAAGTGAGGCCAAAGAGATTTGGTAATGTGTCTGACAGTACAGGGTCAGCAAGGGCACATTCCCAACTGCTGACTCCTCCTACTAGGCAGGCTCCCGACAGGATGCATTTACATCTGTGAATACCAGTGAATGATGGTCAGCTGCCAAGCAGTTGCCAGTACACTGGACACTCCCCCCCTCTCCAAACCCTCCAGGGCTTGCAGGGCTGGTCACAGAAGCGGCAGGGGATGATGCTTATTCCCCAGCTGTCATCACACCCTGCGGAGCCCTGAGCAATGGCCTCCTCATTCCTGCTCAGGCAATCAGGAAGCACCCCAATCTCTATTCACGTGCTGTGAGGAGTTGAGAACAGATACCTCTGTCAGAAGGTAACTCTCTGCTGGATATATACCTAATAAAGGAATTATA
>CAUYON010146827.1:0-25003 GCA_963573935.1 Arctocebus calabarensis
TATACCATGGAATACTATGCAGCCTTAAAGAAAGATGGAGACTTTACCTCTTTCATGTTTACATGGATGGAGCTGGAACATATTCTTCTTAGCAAAGTATCTCAAGAATGGAAGAAAAAGTATCCAATGTACTCAGTCCTAGTATGAAGCTAATTTATAGCTTTCATATGAAGGCTAAAAACCAATTATAGCACAAGAATACAGGGAAAAGGGAAAGGGAGGGGAGAGGAGGGGGGAGGATGGGTAGAGGGAAGGCAATTGGTGGGATCACACCTACAGTGCATCTTAGAAGGGTACTGGTGAAGCTTATTAAATGTAGAATATTAATGTCTTCATATAGTGATTAAGAAAATGTCATGAAGGCTATGTTTAACAGTTTGACCAAAATATTTCAGATTGTATATGAAGTCAGTACAATGTGCCCCATGATTACACTAATGTACACAATGATGATTTAATAAAATTATAAAAAAAAAAAAAGGAGATTAGGTGGCGCCTGTGGCTCAGCTAGTAGGGCGCCGGTCCCATATACTGAGGGTGGTGGGTTCAAACCCAGCCCTAGCCAAACTGCAAAGCAAAAAACTAGGCAGGCATTGTGGCGGGCACCTGTAGTCCCAGCTATTCGGGAGGGTGAGGCAAGAGAATCACCTAAGCCCAGGAGTTGGAGGTTGCTTTGAGCTGTTTGACGCCACAGCACTCTACTAAGGGTGATAAAGTGAGACTGTCTCTACCAAAAAAAAAAAAAAAAGGAGATTAATTCAATGACTTGTTGAAGAAAATAAAAGTCCAAAATATGGGACAATTGCTAGAGTGCCCTAGATTAATGGGGCATCTAGTTCACTCCTGCTGGAGGCAGGTGGAGGAGAGAGCGCCCCCAGCTCCTGTTCCCTCGTCCTGGGCAGGCAGGGACCAATGTGAACCACCTCTCCTGCTCTCTTGCCTTATGAATTGTCTGTGTTCAGTTTCTCCCTCCTCTTTCCACTTCTCTGTCTTTTATTACTCTTTGCCTCATCTTACAAAGTGAGGTGTGAATCGTTTTTGATAAGAGACCATTAGGAAGAAACCATTTCAATCACCCTTTTCTCAATGCTGGTGCTATATCTGAACTAACCAGAGTCATCTGTCTGTGGTGAAGACAAGAAGTATTTAAAAGCTAAGTAGATGCCCAAGTGAAACAGGCGGAGTAAGCAGGATTCAGGCTCAGGTGGGAGTTGGGAGCAACAAGTGCGAATGTAGCTAGACTGGCCAGCTCCAGACCAACTGGGGCCATCCGTCCGACCCCATCAGTCCGATCACAAAGGATTATAAGTGAGGGTGGTAATCTTGACCACACCTGAATTCAGCATGTGTTAAATGTGTCTCAAAGAGAAGGTAAATGCCAAGGAGATGTAGGAGTCACAGGCATTGTTGAAAGGCAGTGAAACAAAGCAGAACTCAGACCTCGAAGCCATGGAAAGGAACGGTGTCTCCCTTGGCCGGGAGTAAACCCTCAATATAAAGGAGCTACGGTTACTGTGTGGTAGGTACTGAGTTAGACATTTTGGGTGGCGTTATTCTGGATGGCAGCACTTTAAGGAGGTCATTATCCTCATTCTGTAGAGGAGGCATTTGGAGTTCAAAGAGAGTGATGACCATGAGGACGTCGCACCTTGTAAGTGAGGAATCTGGGATTCAAACTGACATCTCTGTTTATAAATGCCTCGAGTGCTCACGGACCAGAGAAGATCCCAAATCATCTTGGCTCCCTTGGGTTTTGCTGGGTGATGGGTTCTGAAAGGATGGAAGGGGCTGTGGTCACCACACTGGGCCCACCACCGGGTCAAGGGTGATGAGGCATCTCTTGCCCCACATGTGCCACAGTCTCTGTCTGGGGGTCCGAGCTCCACACAGAGGCAGGGGTTGGCAGGGGCTCCCATAAACTTACGAGCAGAGCACATGTTAGCTGCTCTCTCTTTTGGCCATTACCTTCAGCCCCCTTTCTCCCAGAAGGGATGAAAACGGAGGGACTGTGAAAGTCTAGATTGGAGGGAAAGTGAACTGAGTTGACGTGGAGCTTCTGTTGGGTGCTTCCGTGAGCTGCTCGAACTCTCTGTCCTCAATAAGCTGTGAATCCCTTAAGAAATGCGAGACTTAATAGCTGGGCGTTGTAGTGGGCACCTGTAGTCCCAGCTACTCGGGAGGCTGAGGCAGGAGAATCGCCTAAGCCCAGGAGTTGGAGGTTGCTGTGAGCTGTGATGCCACAGTGCTCTACTGAGGGCGATAAAGTGAGACTCTGTCTCTACAAAAAAAAAAAAAGAAAGAAAAGAAACGCGAGACACTTACTGAGGAAGTGGGTCAGGTGGGTATGAGGCACTGGCAATACCCGCTGAGTTAGATGTCCTTCTCTGCACCTGAAGGTAAGCAGACGGCGAATGCCGCTCTCCGAGGCTTCACTGCAGCACGTGTCTGCGGCTCCGCCTTTTTCCACATGCTCCCGGAGCTGAGGTTCTGTCTGTTCTTCATCTCTGTGCCCCCAACGCTGAGCACAGACGTGAAAAGTGGTTTTCGGATAAAGAAATATGGTTTGGGGATGAAGAAGAAAGGCAAATTCCACAATCAACTTTTGTACTATTACAAGGAGACTAATAATTCTGAAAATGGGTATGTCCATTAAAGGCATTGGGATATAAGTTTATACAGGAGTGCAAAGAAAGAAAACTGAAGTTTGAGTCATGGGTGGTAGCAAGAGAAAGATTCGAAGAGTGGGTGATTTTTGTGCACTTTTTTTTTTTAATGGGTGGTTTGCAAGACAGTTGCACAGGGGAAAAGGTAGCAGACCCAGAGTGAAAGCGGGGCTCCCGGTGACGAGGACAGCAATGCACATGACCAGAATAGACAGACACGAGACATTTCCTGTGACGTGAGCGTAGAGTGTGGACAGAAGTTTGGCGAGAGAAAGATGCAGAGAAGAAAATCTGTACGCCAAGCTAAGAAGTTTGAACTTTATCTCAAGGGCAGTGGAAGGCTGGCAGAGAGTTTTAAGCACAAATGTGATTTAAATAGAATGGCTTTTTTTTTTTTTTTTAAAGAAAGTCTCAGTTGATGACTATGTTCAGGAATGTTTGACAAGGTCAAGATCAGAGCAGACAAGTGTTTTAAGGAGAGGGAACAGTGGGCAGCATGTGGGAAAGAAAACTCAGAGGTCAGAAAAAGCTTCATTCATAAAAGAAAAACATTCTCAGAGCAGAGAGAGGCTATTCCAGGAGTTCCAAAGGGAAATGTTTAGGGTCAGAGCCGCAGCAGAGGCCAGGGGAGGGAGAAGGGTGACATGGGAGACCATGGGCAGGGACTGAGTGTGCAGAAAACAGAGGGGGCTGGGCTGACTCTCAGTGAGACCGGGGGTGCCTGGGTGGACAGCAGTGGCAACATAGGCGACTGCAGAAGAGACCACTGGGTGGGGGAGGGGGACGTGGATCAGTGGAGTTTTGTACGCACTGTTTCGAGGGGCTTGTGGAATGCCAGGTGCGGCGGGTCCAATAGACAGTGCACTGTTTAACAGTGAGGCTTGAAATAAAAATACAGATCCTGAAGTCAGCAGCATACGGCCTCAGAGAAATTCAGGGAGTGAATGAGATAACCCGGAGAATGTATCATGAACTAAAAACAGTACGAAAAGTAAAACCCTGGGGTAGAAAGAATCGACCTTTAAGGAGCAGGCAGGGGACGAGGAGGCTGGAAGGAGGTTGAAGGGCTCCCACATTTATGACCAGAAATAAGGGAAAGGAGAAAGAAGCAAGAGAGATTTAATCCAGAGTGAAGACAAAGAAATTTAAAAATTTCAAGCCAACAGAGAGAGAGGTTGAAAATACAGCAAAGGTAAATATAATGTCTAAAAAGAGATGAGGGAATGGGTGAAGATCAGGTGGAGGGGCTGGTCTTGTAGTGAAAGGAACACGTTTCTCTGCATGAAACTGTAGGAAAGGGGGAGAGGAAGGAGGGCTCAGGGTAGATGGAGGGATGGGAATTCTCACCTGGCAACCTTGGTTCTCTCAGGAAAGTAAGAGGCAAGTTTATTTGCTGAAAGAGGGGGTTGGTAGTGGGAATAGAATAAGAAAATCGATAAAGGGATGTGATAGCACCTTTGGGAATCGGGGGAGACAACTGACCAGGAGAAACACATTCAAGAATTGGGGGGGTGGGTTTCATGAGATCCCGGGTGCCTCCTTACGGCCTTCAGAGAAAACAGATTTCTGTCAGAAGGATAGACATTTCTAAAGCACATGAAATCAGCTAAATAGATTGTAAAATAGAAATTATACTCTATTTTAAGGAAATACGAAAATCTGTAAAGTTTTTATATCACGATCAAAAAAAAAAAAAAAAAAAAAAGCAAACTCAGCATTGGATGATGTGAGGGGTAGAATTACCAGTGTCTAAAGATCAAAGATTAGAGAAACAACTAGATTGGATCGTTGACATCATGGACGTCATCGATGTTAATGACGTTCCCCTAACTAAGGAACAAACTTACAAAAAATACTCCCAATGCAAATACATTGCATTGCTATGCTGGGGAAGAGATAGATCTGGATGCCATAGGTTAGAGGTGACACGAATTTAATCAGCTGTGTGGTGCTTAGCAGCTCGTTCATGAGAGCAGGGTCAGATGGTAGGAGGACGCTCTGACCCAAAGCAGACAGAGGGTTTTGTGTCCTGTGTAACAGAAGAACAGGGCAGAGCCTTTTTCTCTGGAGAAGCAGCTGAGTTCTACGTGGAGGGCCAGTGCTCAAATGAGAACATGGTTTGAAAGCCTGAGCATCCTTCTCACAGTGGAACAGACAACATCCTTGTAGGTAGGTCTAACCAAGATAAATACCAGAGTGCCAAAAATATGAATACGCATTTTAAACGATGTTATCTATATATTACTGGTGCTGATGGTACTTATTTTGAGCACCTCTTGTAATGACAGAAGTCAAGTACAACTTGTACCCATCTTTTGTTATCATTATATTCGAGTGGTACGATTTTAATACAGTTTTTTTTCCTGTCTTAAATGTGTATACATTTTTGTGCCACCTCTATAAAATCAAACATTAACCATCAATTGAGAAAACTCTTTATAATCTAGTAATAGAAATGCACTACATTAACATGATTTGAAAATTCCCTCTGGAACCATAAGCAATATCATACTTAACGTAAAATAGCAGAATCGTTCTTTTTTTTTTTTTTTGAGACAGCAACCTCAGACTCCTGGCTTAAGCAATCCTCCTGCCTCAGCCTCCCATGTAGCTGGGACTATAGGTGCCTGCCATGATGGCAGCTAATTTTTTTATTTTTGGTAAAGATGAGGTCTTCCTCTTGCTTAGGCTGGTCTTGAACTCCTGAGCTCAAGGAATCCTCTTGCCTCGACCTTCCAAAGTTGAGGTGTAAGTCACCATGCTTTGCCAGCAGGAATATATTTATTAGGGGTAGGAATAAGATAAATATGACTATTACTGCAATTATTTATTTAACACTTTTTTGAAATTATAGCCCATGAAAAAGGCCAGAAAAGAGAAATAAGAAATATTACTATTGGAGAATCATCATTATTTATAGACAATAATATTTAATTTCTGAAAACCCATGGGAATAAATGAAAAATTATTTGGAATAATTAGAAAGTTTAGAAGGACAGTCAGTCATAAAATTAATATAAAAATATTCACTACATGCCAAAAATGATCAGTTAGAAAGCATATGAGAAAAGGTCCTGCTCACCAGAGTAACATAATTAAAGCTATCCAGGCATAACTTTGATGAACATTCTATAGTAGCTACATTGAAAACAATTGCAACATTTGACTAAGAGACATTTTAAAAAAACTTAAATTGAAACTTCTGCTGTATTCATGAAAGGTAAAATATAATGCAGTATTATAAAGATATTGATAGCCCCTGAACAGACATATTAATTTAATGTGATTTAATATGAATCTCTTTTGTTTTGTAAAACAAGTTAAAATAATTATGATTTTACCTACACACATGAGCTTGTGAGAATGGCCAAGAAAAAAACTTTGAAAAATTAATGAGAAGGAAATTATACCACCAGCAAGATAAAAATTATTGTAAATATACATTTGTACATTCATCGGTAGAGATGGAACCAGAGGAAACTTGGGTGTAATTAAGCACTTAGACTGTAGTGAAGTTGAAATTCAAATTGATAAAAAAAGCAACAACAAAAAAAGGACTGATTATACATCATATGAAGACAGGAAAAATGGTCAGCTGCTAAAGTCATAGCTGCTACTGGTCCCAGTGTAAGATTCTCCCTAGGGTGTCAGTGACTGCCCATCTCCAGCAGCCCGGCTCTCCCAGTCTGGCTCTGTCCCCTTTGCTCCTGTCTGTCACAGTAGGAGCCGCAGCAATCCTACCCCATGTGTGACCCAGCTGAGTCCATGAAATGAACCCAGACTTTCCTCACAGCTACCTGGAGTGTTTGAGTAACCAAGTTCAGAAGTGCAAACTCTAACCACTGAAAGAGAAAGAGTGGGTGGATTCCTTACTCCTGTTCCCCTCTGTGCCAGTGGACCGATGCACTGGTGCTGTCCACTTGTCTGTTGACATCTGGAATGATGGAGCAATAGCTGTGTTTTCCTGTAAAGCAGTAGCTAGCCTGGTAATGATGCACTACCTTTGATTTCCTCCCCTTCTTCTCTTTTTCATTTTCCGTCATCTTAATGTGGGATCTCTCTCTCCTAAAACCTTGAATGTGCAAGCTTTACTTCAGGATTTGTTTTGTAAGGAACTGAAGCTACACACATTCCTTGTTCTTGCCTCATATTGAAATGTATCATAGATGGGTCAGACAATAACAATGTTTTAAAAAATTCATGAAAAATTAAAAAGAAAATACTAGTTTGTTTGTCTATAAACATGCATGTTATTGAAGTGTGGATAATCTAATATAAGAACTCAATAGACTTGACTTTATATAAATCTAAAACCATACACAGGATAAAGGTTCCCAAAGAAAGTAAAAATAGAACTACTGGATGAATCAGGAATCTGTCTTCTGGCTATAGACCCAAAGAAGACATAATCACCACCTCCTAATGTTACCTACACTCTCACGTCTATTGACGCATTATTCAAAATAACCAAGATATGGAAATAACTGAAGAGTCTGTTGATGGATGAATAGTAAAAAAAAAAAAAAATTGTTACACACACACAGAAGAATATTATCCAACTTGAGTAAAGGAGTTCCTGTCTTTTGCCACAACGTGGCAACTGGAACATATTATGCTAAGTGAAATAAGCAGGAAGAAAAACACTGAATGATCTCACTTGTATATGGAATCTAAAGAGAAAAAAGGTCAAAGTCAAGCATACAGAGATAGAGAACAAAACAGTGGTTATCAGGGGCAGGGCTTTAGGAGAGGAAATGGGAAGATGTATTTTAAAGAGTACAAAGTAACAGATCTATGGGATGAAGACTTAATGTACAACATGAGGACTGCAGTTAATAAAATTATATTACATTATGGATTTCTGTTAAATAAGTAGATTTTAGCTGCTTTTGTCACACACAAAAATGTAACATGAGATGACAGATAATGCTCATTTTTTAACTATAATAACTCTTTCACTATATACATATAAAAACATAGCATCATGTTATAAACCTCAAGTATACAGAATAAAATTTATTTAAAGATAAATGAGAATGAACTATCACAGACAAAATAAAGTAACAAATAACAAAGAAGAATTATTTAAAATGCCTTTGGCAAAAATAGTTTAACATGTGTTAACAGGTCAATATAGGTTAATATAGAGGTCGATATAGGTTGTATAAAAAGCTTTTATAAAACAAATCTTATTAGGAGAAATTAGACTGACTTGAACAAGTAATCCTCAAAGAAGAAACAAATAATCAAAAGGCATATGAGAAGAAATATTCAGCCTCATAAAAGTCAAGAAAATATGAAGGAAAACAACAAAGATTTCTTCTATCATATTTTCTCCTAATGTATTTGCAAAGATTAAAACCAAAGACAGTGCCCAAAGTTGTGGAGGATGCTATGATACTTTTGCAAACTAGTGGGAGGTCTATAAATTGGTACATTCTTTCTAGAAATATAAATCCAAGGCTTTCAGAATATTCTTATCCTTTAAACTAATAAATCCACATATGATAATTTGTCCCAAGGAAATAATCAGAGAACTGAAAATTACAAGGATAGACAATTAAGTTTGCAAACTTTTTCCTAGAAAAAGTGCTACATACCTCATTGCTGAATAACACTATGGTCCCCTTCAAAGTATATCCCATGGGAAACTATGCACTGAAACCAGCACCTAGCCCAGCCTTCAAATCCATTTTGGAACTCTTTTCTGGAATGGCTATCAAAGCTGTTGTTGCATTACTCTTAATGTCCTGAATGTCATCAAAATGTCTTCCTTTCAATATTTCCTTTATTGTTGGGTCAAGAAAAAAGTCACTCAGGGCTAAGATTGGGTGATTAGGGAGGGTGTTTCAATATAGTTCTTTGTTTACTGGTTAAAATCTCCCTCACAGAAAGTGTTGTGTGAGCTGGTGCATTGTCCTGATGCAAGAGCCATGAGTTGTTGGCCAAGATTTTCAGTTAAGATTCTCTTGCTCCCACTGAATGGGCACAATGTAGGGGTGTATGGCACACCTTTGGGTGCAGGGCATAACTACAAGAGGGACTGTACCTAGCTAATTCAAATATTGTGATTTTTAATAAAAAGATATCCTGACTATTTCTCTATAAATATTCCTTGGTTTGCTATGCTTTTCACAGTCAGCTGACAATTTTGATGCACAGTGTGGTGAGTTTTTGCAATTTTTCATCAGTCCTGCTCATTATTGGCCTCCCTGACCTCACTTCACCAGTGATGTTTTCTCTCTCCTCAGAAAAATGCTTAATTCATTTGCATGCTGCCCTTTCCTTCATGGCATTATCACCATAAACTAGGTGTTCTTTGAATCATGTACCTGATGTCACTTCCATTCTTGCCAAGTTTAACAAGAAATTTATGAATGTTTGTTAGTTGCTCTAATTCATGCACTGACATTCTCATGATGGCACACAAAAACTCATGACAACAATACTGAGTGTCACTCAGCAAGACAGTACCAAACATTTAATACAAACACAGCTGTGAGACACTGATATATACCAAGATTATGAAACCTTACTGAATTGTCTGTATGGTGCTGCCAACCTAAGAGCATGATGGCAAATTCACAAACTTAATTGTGAAACCATGTCTGACCAAAGATACTCAGAGCAACATTGTTTATAATATCAAACAACTGGAAACAAGATAATACCAAAGAAGAATAATGGCTAAATACACTTTTCCACATTAATAAGATGAGATGTTTTTGTACCTATTTTAAATTATATTTTTGAAAATATAAAAGGTTGTACAAAAATGTTCTCAACATATCCCAGACTATTAAAAAAACTGCTGATAAACATAATGTAAAATAAAATTTCAAGTAAAACGCCCCCATAGCACTTATACAGTATATGTCACCCCATGTCTTTCCTTTCATATCTTCTCCAAGACGAACTAAACAAAACAAGAAATGGAAGCACAAAAATTAAAAAATTAATGGTGAGTCTTTCAGTGTTTTTTGCTAGAATAATTTTTGCTACTTTGCAACTGAAAACTATTATTTAGGAATGATTTTGTGCTATAGACCTAAAAATAAAACTTCTAGAAGAGAGCATAGGAGGAAATCTTTTTTTTGTTTGTTTAAAGTAAATTTATTTCAGGTTAATGTGAGGGTATAAACAACCAACAAAAAATATTTGATTTTGTTAGGTAAAGTCCTTCTTGTGTTTATGTCCCACACACAAAAGTTGTGCTAACTTCCCCCACCCCATGCCCATTCAGAGGGCACACACTAATCTTTGCCCCCTCCCTCTTTATCTCTCTCCCCAATTTGAATTGAAATGAGTTTTTCTCCTATGTGGGCATGCATCAGATCATCTACTGGTTTCACATTAGTACTGAGTATGCTGGATAATTGATTTTCCATTCTTATAGTACTTTACTAAGAAGAGTATGTTTCAACTCCATCCAGGATATTACAAAAGATATGAAGTCACCATCATTTTTACTGTTGAATAGTATTCCATTGTGTGTGCACATACCAAATTTGTTAATCCATTCCTGAGTTGATGGGCATTTATGTTGTTTCCATGTCTTAGCAATTGTAAATTGAGCTGCAATAAATAATCTAGTGCAAATATCCTTATGATACAACGATGTTTTTCTTATGTGTAGATGCCTAGTAGTGGGATTGAGGGATCAAATGGGAGATCTAATTTGAGATCTCTGAGGATTCTCCATACTTCTTTCCAAAGAGGCTGTCCAAAGAGGGATTGTATCTAACAAATTCAAATATTGAATTTGCAATCCCACCAACAGTGTAAGTGTGTTCTCCTCTCTTTACATCTACACAAACATCTGCAACTTTGGGACTTTGTGATGTGGACTAATCTTACTGGGGTTAGGTGATATCTCAGGGTGGTTTTGATTTCCGATGATTAGGAACGATAAGCACTTTTTCATATGTTTGTTGGCCATTTGTCTTACAAGGTTCTAGTCATGTCTCTTGCCCAGTGATCTATGGGATTGTTAGCTTTTTTTGTTGTTGTTGATTTATTTGAGTTCTCCTTAGATCCTAGTTATCAAGCCTTTGTCCAATTCATAATATCTTCTCCCGTTCTGAAGATTGTCTGTTTGCTTTGATTTTTGTCTCCTTTGCTATACAGAAGCTTTTCAGTTTAATTAAGTCTCGTTTATTTATTTTAGTTGTTGCAATTGCCATGGAAGTCTTCCTCATAAAATCTTTCCAGAGGCCGATATCCTCAAGTGTTTTCCCCACACTTTCTTTGAGGTTTTTTATTGTTTCATGCCTTAGATTTAAATCTTTTATCCATCTTGAATCAATTTTTATGCATGGTGAAAGGTGTGGGTCCAACTTCACTCTTTTACATGTGAGTATCCAGTTCTCTCAACACCATTTATTGAATTAGGGATTATTTTCCCCAGTGTGTGCTCTTGTTTGGTTTATCGAAGATCAGGTGGCTGTAAGATGTTAGATTCATCTCAAGGTTTTCTATTCAGTTCCAAATGTCTATGTCTTTATTTTTGTGCTGATACCATGCTGTTTTGATCACTATGGACTTGTAATATAGGCTAAAATCTGATAGGGTAATGTCCCCAGCTTTGTTTTTATTACCATAGGAGGAAATCCTTTGGACCTGGAGGTAGGCAAAGATTTCTTAAGACACAAAAACCTTAAATTATAAAAGAAAAAAAAGATGAAAATCAAAGCTTATTACAATTGAAAGCTTTTGCTTTTTAAAAGATACCATTAAGAAATAAAAAGGCAGCTCATGACCTGTGGCTCAACGGCTAAGGCGCCAGCCACGTACACCTGAGCTGGTGGGTTTGAATACAACGTAGGCCCACCAAACAACAATGACGACGGCTGCAACCAAAAAATGGCCGGGCGTTGTGGCGGGCACCTGTAGTCCCAGCTACTTGGGAGGTGGAGGCAGGAGACTTGCTTGAGCCCAGAAGTTGGAGGTTGCTGTGAGCTGTGATGCCATGGCACTCTATCCAGGATGAGAGCTTGATGCTCTGTCTCAAATAAATAAATAAATAAATAAATAGGCAAGCCACAGAATGAGAAAAAATAATGCTTGCATTTAATGAAGGAATTGCACCCAGTATATACAGTATGAAGAACTCTTACAACTCAACAAGACAATCTAATTTAAAAATGCTCAAAATATTTGAACTCACACTCCACAAAAGATCTACAAATCACAACAAACATATGAAAAGACAGTCAAAATCATCAAGGAAATGCAAATTATACTACAATGAGATACAGCTGCATATTCAGTAGACTGCCTGAAATTAAAAAGACTTGCAAAACTAAATATTGTTAAGGGTATGGAAGAACCAGAATTCTCATATACTGCTTGTGGAACTGTGAATGGTAGCACTTCTTTAGAAAGTGGTCAGTTTCTTAAAAAGGACAAAATAATCTGCCTTCCATATCACCAGACTTTCCACTCCTAAGTATTTACCCAAAAGAAATAAAAATATATGTCTATGAAAAGTATTATGAACAATGATCATGACAGTTTATTTGTCATGATCAGAAATAGCCCCAAATTGGAAATAATCATTAATGGTCATGTCCAACAATGATCATGACAGTTTATTTGTCAGAAATAAACTGACTGTCCCAAATTGGAAATAAACTAAATGTCAATTAATGGTGCATAAATAAATAAATTACACCATATGATACAATATAATATTACTCAACAATAAAAGAGAATGAATTATTGATGTTCACATAGATATGGAGGAATCTCAAAGTGATTATGTTAAAAGAAAGAAGCCAGATATAAAAGACGAGATATTAGATGATTGCATTAATATAAAATTCTAGAAAGTGCTAAGTAATCTGTAATAGCAAAAAGCAAAGGGTGTACCCTTTGTCTACCCCCCATCCTTTCTGGGGGACAACTGCAATTACTTCCATGTGTGTGTGTGCATGTGCATGTATGAGAGAGGGGGAGAAATTAGGAGGGGGAGAGAGAGAGAGAGACGAGACATAGAAACAGAGAGAGAGAAAAAACCAAGGAGGAAGAGACTTGGTGATTTCAAAATGAGAGGGGATAATTGGTTGAAATTCCCAGAGGCATTCGGTCCAGCGTAGAGGTTGGCCTTGAAGAGGCAGGCAGCCAGGACACAGGAGAATCTGAGGTGGCCACATGAGAGGCTGAAGTAACCATGTCCTATAGCCTCAGATGTTCCATGAACATACAACGGCATCTTCTGAGAGAGTGCACTGGATGGGAGCAGTAGAGACTGGACATGCTATAGAAATCAACAAAAGATCAATAAAAGATTCAAGAGAGAAAGGAGAGGCTCAAGGAATGGGCAGCATATTCCAGACCAAAGTAATCCTCTACATGCTCTCAGTGAGGTTCCTTGCTCACCTTCTCCTATGATGTGCATGAAGGATGGAGCTGCTGCTGACCATGGGTTATCAGCTCCACCTGAATTTCTCACAGGTATTTGGCAACTGTCTAGTCCAGGGGTCCTCAAACTTTATTTATTTATATTTTTTTCCCAGTGGTAAGACAGAATTTATTTACAGAAAAGAATACAGAAAACACTAAAGCTCCTGGTAGAGAGAGAGAACTCAAGTGGGGAGAGAAAAGCTCTCTCCGTTTCTCTCCTGGGCCGTCCCCATCTCCCCCTTGAGGCTTTTAGTCTCGGGGTTTATAGAGGTGTATGGGTTCCTTGGCCAGGAAATGAATGGGGGCAAAGTGAATGAATGTATCAATGAATGGATCCATTCATGGAATTGAGGCCTAGGAAATTCACATGAAATTGACCTAGGCATAGGAAATGGGGGTTCCACATTTAGTCCTAAGTGTAAAGTGAAGGAGACACCAAGGCACAGGTGTTTCCTCAGCAGTTGTCTAGCCTTTTTGGCTTTTGGGGCCTCCGGTGGGGGTTGGAGGTCCCCCTCCTTGCCTGTCATCCAGCCCACTGGTTCTTCAGCTGGCTGCTGAAACTGTAACAACTACTTTAAACTAGTCCTTCTTCCCTCAGAAACACAATCCAGTGTAACAATCGTCTAAAACTAGTGGCCAAAGGAAAAAATAAAGTAACTAGTGGAATAAAGAGGTACAGCACAAGTGTGCTTCTAGTGGTATCCAAACCTTCTTCCCAATGCCCTGCTCACACTTTCCTCCTTATCTCTGTTAAAATTTAATTAGTAAGTTAACAGAAGCTTTAGAATTCTCACTAATATTACCAAATCTAGAGAGATCCCCAAATGAGTGGGTAGTCTTGTTATTCTTCTTATTCTAAAGGCTACTATAAATAGATGCTGGGGTAAAGCAGCTAAAATGATGAAGTAAATAATGAGGTTGGCTCTCTTTGTGAAAAATGAGAGCCTAAGGAAACCACATGTAATATAACATTACAACCAGGGAGAATCAATCCTGGAAAAGGATGTTTAACAAAATCTCAGAAGAGAGAGGTATCAGGGTTTGTGTGTGTGTGTGTGTGTGTGTGTGTGTGTGTGTGTGTGTGTGTGTATGTACAGTTTTTGGCCAGGGCTGAGTTTGAACCCGCCACCTCCGGCATATGGGGCCAGTGCCCGCCCTACTCCTTTGAGCCATGGGTGACACCTGCGATCAGTTTTATTTCAAGGCTTCACATGTGCATAGTTTAGTTTTCCTCTTGCCCCTTTTATTGAAATATCCAGATGTTAAACTATAACTAAGGACAGAAATGGATGGCATCAAGAAATCACTGACGTCATATCAGAGTGAAGGGAATTCCCAGGCAGAAATCCTTTTTATCCTATAAAGAAAAGAGATAATCTCCAAAAATAGTATGCCAAAAAGAAATTAAAGGTACAAAAAAGGCAAACATTTAACATAAAATTAAGCATAACTCATGAACAGAAAAAACACTTATGCAATATAGAATCAAGATTCTCAAACTGGAGTTTCTGTTTTACTTTACTCCCATCTAGAGACTTACTATGATATGTTGCTCAGGTGCAGAATCATCTGGGGCATCAAACAAAAGTACATGTGGAAATAGTGATGTCTGTAAAGTGCTGTTAATTAACCCCCCTTAAACCTGTGATAGGGCTTCCTGTTTCTCCATGTCTTAACCATATTTCCACTATGGAAAAAATAAAGGTAATTAAGATAAATTACTTTGTCTTGTATTTCCACATTTTGAATTCATATATCCTTTAGAGTAAGAGAGATATCAATTTTTGTTTAATGACCTCACCACTTTTATTTCTTTACTGTTGTAAAAAGTAAATTGCTACTATGAGAGAAAAAACAAAGAAAAGATCTGTAAGAAATATTGAAGGCATTTGTACAATTAGATGGCACACTTTTATGCCACAAACAATTACTTTTATGCTACAAGCAAGTACAAAACTGGACAAAAGGCATACTGCAAAAAAGCATAATGTTTTTGGACATTCAACAGCACTCAACACAAGACTCTGATGTCCGAGAGAAGTAAAATAAGCAACCTGAGTTTATTGATATCCTAGCTTTTTCCATGGCAGAAAGCAAAAATCTTGATGGCTAGAGGAAAGAAATACTGGACTTTAATGCTGCTAAGGTAGATGGAATGGAATTTTCAGGGTAAAATACTAAAACCGAAGAACTGAGTGGAGAAGGAACTCCAGTAATCCTCATGGGAAATTCCACCAAGTATACCCATGTAAGCTCTGACATTCGCACATGAAGTGGTATAATATTAATTTAGTGTGAATAGTGGTAATTTAAAGATGTGTATTATAATTCCTAGAATATCCACCAAAATATAAAAAATTATGGCAAAATAGTCAATAGAAGATATAAAATACAATACTATATATATTACTTAAATTCATAATAAGAGAGGAGGTTAGAAAATATATGTAGATGGGATAAATGGGAAAAAATAGAAAAATGATATGTTCAAATCCAACTGTATGAATAATTACTTTAAATGGACTAAGAAGTTTCATCTAAAAAAACCTTAAACTGAAGGCAAAGATTTTCAGATTAGATAAATAGTTAAGACTTATCTATATGCTGTTTATAAGAGAAAAATATTAAAGCTGATAGGGTAACCATAAAAAGATAAAGAAAGGTAAGAAATATTTTATACATAGTATATATTTTTACCAACAGCCATCAAAAAAAAAAAAGGGGGGGGAGAAGAATATAAAAGCTAAGAGGCTATAATAACATCGCATACAGTAGACTCTATATATTGGAATTATTAACAGAGGTAGTAAGGTGCCATTTCTTAATGGTAAAAGAAAATTAAAATGCCTCTCATGTCTTGACTCTTTGATAAAGATGTTACTAACAAAGATTAAAAAGACTAAATCCTGAACTTAAATGGAAAGCATTCTAAAATATGTATTTCCCTTCTTCACTGGATTTAACTAATTCTAAAATGTTCCCTTACACATGCATCTCTGATTCTTCTCATGCATTTCTTTCATGTGAAATGCTACTTCTTCTTGAATTTACTTTACTATCTAGCCACCTTTCTATTTCTTTTACAGGCAATAATTCAGGTATAAAACAGTCCTCACAAGCCCCTCCTTGTTGCCTCATCATATTTAACCGTAAACTACTTAGTTATTCAGGAAATATTTATTGAGTTCCTACAATGTATGTGTACTAGATACTATCCTAGGCCCTGAAGATGCAACAGTGAATTGAACTCCTCCAGTAGATATGGGACAAGGAACAGAAAATGAATAAATAAATATGGAGCATGCAGGTGTTGATACGTTAAAAGAAAAAAGTAAATAGAGATAGAGATTTAGGAAGTGTTGTCAAGGAGTATTAAAGGAAAGCATTTCTGAAAAGATGTAATTTATGCTGGCTGGAGAAATTGCAGTACCACTTTCAGATATGTAGGGGAACATTGCACTGGGTAAAGGTGATTTGTACTGACCCAGAGGTGTACCTGTGGAGTATATGAAGGTGTGGCTAGAGGGGAGTAAAAGGAGGACAGAGTGGTAGTGAAGATGAAGCCAGACAGGTAGTGGGACCTACATGATGGAAGAGCATGAATCCCTCCATATGGACAAGGATTTTTCTCTGAATAAGGTTAGAAGCCACTGGAGAGGGTTTTGAATAGAGAAGAAACATTATTTGGCATATTCTATGGTATCACACTCTTCAGTGTGAAGGTTAAACTCATTTCTTAAGATAGCTGATAAAGAATTATGCAACACAGACAGAAAATACAGGTTTCTTAGCCCATCCTTCATATTAGATTTATGTGTCCATGGCTTTTATTTGCTCTGTTAGTTTTTTCTTTGAGCTATTCAGAAAGATCTTTGCCATTTGGACTTTTTTTCTATTTATTTTTAAATAGTCATGTGCCTGATAAGTGACTATAGAAATAGTTATTGTGCATTTTTACAAAGACAAGTATCCATTAAGTCTATGATAGAAATACTTATAAAACATTTTCTCCTTTATTAAAGTTTTTTTTTCTTAGCTTCAGATTGAAGACAGGCGATGTTTGCTTATTTATAATTTAAGTTTGTTTATTTATAACATTTATTCATAATTTAGCTTATAATTTCTTCTGTCTTCAGGAGTTCTGGTAGTAGCCCCAACTGATGGATTATCACCAAGATGACTCCGCAGTCTTCCTTTCATAGATACTCCTCTGTTTTATTCCAGTTTCTAGTTGTACCTTTGTCCATCTGAGACAATGTAGGCTATGGGAATGATTCTCCCTTTCAATCATTCCTACTTTTGCAGCAGCTTGAGAAGGAAGTCAAGATGTCTAAATGTAATATTAGCTAAAAAAGCTCAAGCTTCAGCAAACACTCTAACTCTAGTATATAAATTCCCAGGTTATATTAGGTTCTTAAGCAAGGATTGTCCTATTTCCTTAAGTACTAAGATTGGCAAATGATATCTCTGACATTTCACTTTAGCACTTCATGGGGTATTTTTTGTTTGTTTTTTACTGTGAAGGCACATCCTCTTTTTTCAAATGCTTGTTTTGGCTTGTGATTATATTTCAAATTTATTTAGAGTAATTTTTGTGAAACCATGGATAAATAAAAAATTTGTTTTATTTTCAAATGTGAGTACCTTTATGGAACCAATGCAGTGTAGACAGCTCAAGGAGTGTTTGGAAAGAATGTGGCTAATGAATGCACAGTATATTAGTGGTTTACGAAGTTCCATTTTGGTGATTTTAAAATTTTGATGATTTTGAAAATAAGCCATGTTACTAGCCTGTGACCGAGGTGGATAATGATGAGCTGAAAGCTGTAGTGGAGGTGAATCCATCTCAACCTATGCGTGAATTGGCAATGTTTGGTGTTACTATTCCAACAATATTGGACCTTTTAAAACAAATTGGCAAGGTACAGAAACTAGAAAGATTGGTTCTGCGTGAATTAAATGAGTATCATAAAAGAAATAGTAAAGAAGCTTGCCTTTCTTTGCTGTTGTGATATTTCTACACTATCGCTATGTATGATGAAAAATGAATCCTTTTTAGCAGTCATAAATATTAGGCACAATGTTTGAATAAGGACGAAGGGCCAAAACCCAGTCTAAACTGAATATTCATTAACAAAAGCTAATGGTTTCTGTTTCGTGTTCTAGCACTGGTATCTATTGCTTCATGAAATCTGCTCAATTGATTATAGCGGATGTCTATTGCAATCAATTGAATGAAATGATGAGGATACTTGTGATTAGGAAACCAAGATTGGTCAATAGAGTCAGCCCAATCTTCTTGCAAGACAGTGTTTGACCAAATGTCGCTCAACTGTGCTGCTCAAACTGCAGAAGCTGGACTTGGGAACTCTATATTATCTAGTGTATTCACCAGATCTTGCACCAACTTCCAGGTTACCAATTACCAATACTTCCAGGCTTTGGACTGTTTCTTGTAAGAAAAATTATTCAGTTCTCAAGCAGCTCTGAAAGACACCTTTTACAATTACATTACTACTCACCCTCCAGCCTTTTTGGCTGCTGGCATAAATAGCTACCATTAAGATGGCAAAACTGTGTTGTTGACTGTTTGGGTGCAATTAAATTGGATTAATTGTACTATTTCTTATTTGAAATATGATTAACTAAACTTTTTATTTAAAATTTGTGATTTTATATTTAATGAATATAATATAACTATCGCAGGCCATATCCTTGGTTGATAACTCAGCTCTGGCTTTAAAGAATTTTTGGTATAGGCTTTTTTATGAGTGTAGCAGGTATAAGCTGCAACCAGGTCATGAGAAAGGAGATTTTCAGGACTGGGAATAACAGCATTCTCTTTTTCCATTGTGTTAAACTTGAATTCATTTTAGAAGAATCACTCTTCTTTCCAACACATCATGTACCCTAGTTCATTATTTTACCTATCCCTCCAACATATCTATCTGACTTTCTACATTTGTGAATTGGTTGCATGTTTGTTTATTCACTTTATTATTGCATCTCAATGTTTTTTTCTAAAATGTTCAGATTTGAAGCTTAAGGGAGTCACAGAATTTGTTATACATACATTGTGAGTATTTTTCTTGTTGATGTTTTGAATGATTATGCCATAACTTGCTGGTTTGTCTTATAGCTTTCCTTTTGTTTATGACATTTGTTCATTCATCCAACCATCCATCCATACATTCATGCATCCATCCACCCTCTCACCCATCCACCTGTCTAACAAATACACTCTACAGTTTTACTGAATTTCAGGCACTGAGATAAATAATTTGATACAAAAATGGATATGAATTGTAGATATTCAATAAGTATTTGTGGTTAGACTATGGTTGAACTAAATTTAAAACAGGATTTACTGAATCCATTGGATTTTAGTTTCAATAATATTTCTATTTTTATTTATTCCTTAATGAATTTCTTCAAGAAATGTTTAATCAGTGCCTACTATATGCCAGACACTGAGCTAGAGATTAGAATGTAGGAATTAATAAGGGTGGTTTCTGCCCTTCAAAGGGTCATGGTTTAGTGGGAGATGAATAATTATGTCACAAAATGAAAATGTGGTAATAGATAATCTCCTATAGCAGCAGAGGGACAGGAGTGACTAACTCTGGAAGAGACAGAAAGCTGGGGGTAACATTTAAGCCATACCCTTTTCCTGCTACTCAAAATTGGTGAATAGATTAGCAGCATTGTTGTTACATATGACCTTGTTAGAAATGGAAAAGTTCAGGTCCCACCCTTACTTATGAAGCCAGAATTTGATTCTAACAAGATCCTTCTGTGAATTGTAAAGTATGTTAAAATTTGAGAAGCATTGTTTTAGAGTAAGAAGAATATGGCAGCTGAAGAAGATACCATGTGCAAAGGAATAAGGAGAGAACAGAGAAACATGACATGCTTGAGGCTGTTCTGTGTGATTAACTCTTATGATGCACCAGAAAAGGTAGGGAAAAGAATTTGAAACATATTTGAGGACCAATTTTAAGGGTTTATATGTTACGTAAAGATTTGAGTTGCTTTCTGAATCATATTGGTGATTAGAGGTTCTTTTTTTCCTTTCTTTTCTTTTTTTTTGGAGACAGAGTCTCAAGCTGTCACCCTGGTTACAGTACCATGTCATCTAAGTTCAAAGTCTTGGGCTTAAGTGATTCTCTTGCCTCAGCCTCCTAGGTAGCTGGGACTACAGGTGCCCACCACAAAACCTGCCTATTTTTTTTGGTAGTTGTTGCAGTTGTCATTGTTGTTTTAGCTGGCCTGGGCCTGGTTTGAACCTGCCAGCCTCAGTGTATGTGGGTGGTGCCCTACTCACTGAGCTATGGGCACCACCTGATTAGAGGTTCTTAAGAAAGGAAATGATAATATGGGATTCCTGATGGAGAACAAACTTTAGCAGCCATATGAAAAACAGGTTAGAAACTAGTAAGAAAATGTCTTCTGTCTACTCAAGAAGGCATTTTGAAAAAGAGCATAAACTAAGACAGTAGGTTTGCCAAGTAATGATAGAACTCAAAAAATACTTTGCAGACTAAAATTATGAGAATTAATATTTGATTAAATGAAAGTGATAAGGAAGGAATCAGATAACTCAGAGGTTTCTATAATGAGTGTCTGGGTGGTGATGGACTTGAGAGGTTAGACTATAAAAGAGAAGGAACAAGTTTCCTAATGGCAGGAATGAGTTTTGTATGGAAGCAAACAAGCATAACATCTGTGATATACTCAGATGGAAACATTTAGTAATGTATTTTGGAAGCTAAGAAAAGAAGTTGTGATTGACACAGAGAAATGGGAGTCTGGAATTTACAGCTAGATGCTAAAGAAACTATACAGATGTTTAAGACCACCTCTGGGGTAGCAGTATAATATCTGCTCCAAGCCAATGTCAAAATGCTTTGAGTTGAAAAATAAAGAGAAGGCAGTACCATGAGAGGAGACAGAACAGAGATAATGGGAAGGGCAGAAGTCAGCGGAGAAGAAGAAACTAAAGTAATAACCAAAGAAAAGTATAATAAAAAGGGACCAGAAATGTAAAATAAGAAAGTTAACTTTGGAAATAAAGAAGTAATTCTACCTCTCTTCTCTGAAGGTAGAGGAGATAAACTTGGGTTAAGAGTTTAATATATGTGTAAGCTTAAAGGTAAAACCTGGGGAGGGAAAGATAAGGACGTTTGTGTTTTATGACTGCCAATTTTTTGATGAAATAGGTAGCAAGGTCATCTGAGGAGAATGAGTGGGCTGGGACAGAATCGTGATGAGCATGATGAAGGTTTATAATACCCACTTTAGCATATAGGAAAAGTAACTGACTAGACCTAACTAAAAGGGTTGCTGGGCTGTGCTGAAAGCCTAGAAGAGCCTAGAAACCATAAATAATGTGTGCTTCTTTTACTCCATGATTACATGACAGCCCTTATTTCCTGCCCTGGCTGATTTCTTTCATTTATTATTTAATCATAAAGTAATATTCCAGTGAATTTAAAGACTAATTCAGGCAAGAAGAAAAACAAAGCTTGTGTTTCAAATACCTGAGATAAATCTGCCTGAGGTCTTATATTTTAATTAAAATTAATTGACACTCTTTACTAATGAAAGTACCACATGTTCATCATTGGAAACTTGTAAAATAAAGTAAAAAGAAAGGATAATATTTTAAATTAGAAATGATTATTGATATTATCTTTCTTTTAGTAATTTCTCTAACCATAGTTTTATTTCTCTCCTTGCTTATTTAATGTGATTATGTTAATCATATATAAACTGCTTTGTGTCTAGCTCTTTTCAACTCCTTAAGATTTGTAATTCTTTCTTCCTTATCATAAAACAATTTACATTTATTGTAAACTTATGAAAATATATGAAAAGGACAAAGATAAAAATATAAATAATTCATAATGCTGTTACCTAGAGACAATGACTCAACTTCTGAAGGTTTTGATGAAAGATTTCATGTTACACTTCTGAAAACATTTTCTAGTAACATTTTAAAATAGTATTTGTTCTCATTTCTTGTTCATTAAGTTTAAACAACCTGGACTATAATAGAATTTTACTTGGAAATCTGCTAATCAGGGCAGCCACTACAAACAGCTCAGTCCTCCAAACCTCACTGGCAGAGATAAGGAATTAAGAAAGAATGTAGAAAAAGAGTTGTCAAATTAGATAAAACAAAAATGTATATACTTTTCCTTATGTCTTCATGAAAGTATAAAGTATACTTACAAGCAATGTGAAGCTTACTCTTATCATGAAATCAAAAATTATTTTGGGGGGAGAGGGGTAAGATGGTCAACTACAGGCAGCTTTTGCTAGAAACTCCAGTATGGAAGGAGAAAAAGTTGGACTGAAGTGAATTCAGAGAAGTTGAAATTGGGGAGTTGAGCACAATGAAGAGAAATCAAAGGGCACATCATCCCCACTGAGACAAGCTGCCAGGCCAAGAAAGAAAAAGGATAACAGAGATCAGGTACCAGCAACTTCAGTACCAGACTGAAGGTGCCAGTTGTCAAGGAGACAGGAGACTCCTCCCCTCAACTAGGAAGCCTGCTGCTGGCTTTCCCCAAATGAGCATGGAACAAATTACCTCTCAGGTCACTCCACAGGACAGAGCCACAAGGTCCCAGTTCTCCTGCACTTGGGAATTTCTACATCTGAGTCCCCATCCTGCCTGGCACAAAAGTGAACAAATTTTCTCATTGCAGTCCTGATTCCATAGCCCACCCTTCCTCCTCTCTGGTTGTCTGATGGATTGCCACCCTGTAGGCAGGAGTGTTTGGCTAGTTCTCTGAGAACCCTCTGTATTGTGTGGGGCACTTAACCAAGCAGTGCCCACCTCATGAGAGAAGAAACAGTGTTACTTCAGTTCTAACTTTGATTTGTGGAGGTGTGGTCCCTCTTGTGTCTCATTCTACTGGAGGAGACCTTTCCCTAGCCATCTGGAAAGCTTTTGCCTGGTGTCTTTGCCCAGTGACCCTTGTGACTCTTAGCTTCCCTCCTTACAATTTGGAGAGAGACAGGCATAGCCTTGGTTTACTGTCACTGGGAAAATCTAGGAACTAGATCCCCTCCTCAGCCATAAGTGACTACTGCACTTTATCTAGTTCACAGCCAGGATTAGAGGCTCAGGGAGAAGGACTGTGGCATCTCTGAACTTGTTCAAGTGGGTATTGCTCATAGTGCCTGAGCAAGTTTGACTGGAACAGAACTGTCCACAGACTCTTGCTCTCCAGCTGCCACTGGCTGGGGCTGCAGGCTCACTGCTTATTTAATTTTGTGTAGGACGGTTTTGGAAAAATAAGGGCAGAATCAATGGGTCTGTCTACAGATTCCCTTTCTCCAGCTGTCATTTTCAGGGAGCAAGGCCACCACTGTTCAAATCATTGTGCAGCAGATGATCTAGTGAAATATTGTGGCTCCTTTAAATTGGGTAGAGGACAGGCTGATACCAGGGCAGAATCAGGTTGAGTTATCTCAGCAAGCCTTCTGAGACTTTCACTATAGCCCTGAAAGGGAGATTTGCAAGGCTGTAGGGGAAGGGCCACAAGCACAAACTCAAGATCATCCGTGAAAGGGTAGTTAACTGCAATTCTTGAGGCCTGCAGATCTGGTCTCACCCTGTAAGTTTTAGTTGCCAAATAGGTCTGTACAAGTGTTTCCTAGGGGGGCTCTAATTAGATTATCGCTCAGTAACTATTAGTAATAACCTATCATTCCAACTAAAACAATGTGATTAATATTAAAAAGTTGAAAATACTTATGGAGAAGAGCCAGCAGAAGAATTCTGACAATATGAAAAATCAGAGCAGATCACCTTCCCCAAAAGATTACAAGAGAGATGCAACAGAAAATATCATCTGCAGAGAAATTGCTGAAATGTCCAAAATAGAATTCAGAATATGGATGGCAGCTAACATGATTGGAATTGAGGAGAAGATGGAAATAAATCCAAAATATAGTCCAAAAGTTATCTCAAGAAATTAGTAAATTTGAAAACAAAGCTCTTAAGGATATGGACATAATGAAGAAAAATAGAGCAAAGATTAAGGAATCAAAAGAACCACTCAGAGAGTTTTGAAACACAACAGAGATTCTCAGTAATAGAGTAGAACATGGAGAAGAAAGAATTTCAGAAATTAAAGACAAGACTTGAATTATCCCATCATTTAAGGAGGCAGAAAAAAATGACAAAAAAACACAGAATATTCCTCAAGAGAGTTATGGAATTATTCCAAAAGATCAAACATCTGAATTATAGAGATTCCTGAAGGAGGAGAGTATGATCCTAAAGGCACTGATGCTCTACTTCAAGACATCAAAGTGGAGAATTTCACAAGCATTGCCAGAAACACAGAAATTCAGATAGTAGATAGTTTTAGAGCCACAGAACAACTCGATCCAAACAAAGCATTTCCTAGATACACTGTAATTAACTTTTCCAAAGTCAATAAAAAGGAGAAAATCCTGCAAGCAGCCATGTATAAGAAAAGTCTTACCTACAAAAGAAAAACATGAGAATGATCACAAATCTTTCAGCTAACACTTTTCAAGCCAGAAGAAGATGGTCACTTTATTAAACAAAACAATATTCAAACCTTTAGCTAACCTAACCAGGAAAAAAAGAGTAAAATCTCATCAATCAGAAATGGTAAAGATGAAATAACAACAGACCCCTCAGAAACTCAAAAAATCCTCAACGAATATTATAAGAAATTTTACTCTCAGAAATATGAAAATCTGAAAGAAATTGACCAATACTTGGGAGCACGTCACCTTCCAAGACTTAGCCAGAATGAAGTGGAAAAGTTGAACAGGCCAATATCAAGTTCTGAAATAGCATCAACTATACAAAATCTCCCTAAAAAGAAAAGCCCTGGACCAGATGGCTTCACGTCAGAATTCTACCAAACCTTTAAAGAAGAACTAGT
>CAUYON010146829.1:0-13218 GCA_963573935.1 Arctocebus calabarensis
ATGCCCCTCCCTCCAATTTCCTTATTCCATTTGTGTCCTTCAGGGGTAGGAAAAGGCAAGCCATTTCTCCCCCAAACTGAGATAATGCTTTGATGCTGGCAGTGTTTTCATCCAAAGGGTAGATTTACCACAGAATCATAATATTTGAACGTGAAGTTTCACTGGGCAGTTTTGAATAGCTCTGGTGTAAGGGAGACCTCCATTGAAGGCAAGTTTCTCAGAAGAAAAGGGTCAACCTCTTGGGGAAGGTTCAGGGGCCAGCTGTGTGGTCACCTATGGCCTCATTCTGACACCCAAATTCTTCTGGGACCCTCCACTGGGGTTGGGGCAGTCCCAACTTTGGACCACCCTCTACTCCCACATCCAACCTCACAACCTCAGTTGTTTCACTAGATGTTGCATCAGGAAGGGTGATGAAATCGGTGACAATGGATTTTACCCAGGGATGCAACAGGCTGAAGGAATAGCAGAGTCAAAGATACTACGTACCTTTGACTACTTAGAACTCCGGGGCCTTCCAGCCACAGGATAGGACTTGAGTGCTGGAATAACTAAACCGAATTTCCAGCCCTTGCTTATGCTGGGATCCAGGAAAAATATTACCTGGATCCCACAGAGCCCAAATGAACTTAGGCTGTTAGGGCTGAAGAATCAAGTGGTTCTTAGCCAGTAACCCTCTTCCCACAGAGCCCTTCTAACCTCCCAGAAGCCACAATACCTCAGGCTGCGTTCGTACGGCTTCCTAGTTCACAAAGTGCCCTCACGTCCCGTCTCTCCTATGAAACCAGGACTGTCCAGTGAAAATAAGGCTGTTTCCAGTGAAGAAAAAGAAGTCCCTTATTCCTACATAGGGGACATCAGGTAGGAATCAAACTTCATTTCAAATTGACCTCAGCTTGCTATCTAGAGATGAATGAATGCTTTTGCTTTGGTTTTTCCTCAGGCAGGACATGAGGAAATCAGGTTTGGGGTGGGGTAGTGGTATAGCTTTGAGAGGCAAAAAGATCAGAGAAAGATTGAACAGGAAGGAACTTGAGACCGGATTAATTAAATATTCATTACTTCCCCCAGCCCCCTCTTCCTCAGCCATTTCAATTCCTGGAGAGCATTACACATGTGTCCCATCCCAGGCCTCTAGCCACAGGAACCACACGACTCATTTCCCATGGAACTGAGGCTGCATACCTGGGCTCCCCACAGGGGGATGATGCAGGGAGGGGAATCCCACCTGCTGTGAGTCACCTGCTGGTATAAAGGGCGGACCTTAAAAAGAGACTCAGAGACAAAGGGAGAAAAACAGGAAGCAGCTCAGAAACTCTCTATCAACAGGGGGAACCAAACCAGAGACGCACAGAACAGAGAGAATCAGGCTCAGAGCAAGTTGAAGTGGGCAGAGATTCTGCAAGGCTGCAAGGCAGAGAGCCAACCAGACGCGAGAAGCAGGCAACACGATGTTGGGAAGCAGAGCTGTGATGCTGCTTTTGCTGCTGCCCTGGACTCTTCAGGACCGGGCTATGCCTGGGGGCAGCAGCCCTGCCTGGGCCCAAGGCCAGCAGCTCTCACAGAAGCTCTGCACTCTGGCCTGGAGTGCACATCCACCTGTGGGACACATGGTGAGTGGCAGCCTCTGGGACCAAACAGGAGCCTCTCCTAGGCTGCAGTAGAGGACTCTGTGACCTTGGGCGGAAGCTGAAGGGTTGAAGGCCATCAGGGAGTGAGATCGGATAGGAGAGCGGGGTTCCTGGGAAGGCCATGGGCCTGAGGGTCCAGGTGGGGTTCAAAAGTACTTATTTTACTTCACTCTTCCTACTCCCCGCTCCATTTCAGGATCTACTAAGAGAAGAGGGAGATGAAGAGACTACAGATGATGTTCCCCATATCCAGTGTGAAGATGGTTGTGATCCCCAAGGACTCAGGGACAACAGTCAGGTACCACTAGAATGAGGCTGGGCCACAAAGGCAAGGGGACTGGGAACGGGGCTGGACACCATGGTGAACCAGAAGTGTCTGAGAATAATAAGGAACTGGGTGGGTCTTCAATGAATGGAGTACGAAGAGGGATCCACTTCTTCCATTGCTTTCTTCTCTCTCTAGTTCTGCTTGCAAAGGATTCGCCAAGGTCTGCTTTTTTATGAGAAGCTGCTAGGATCAGATATTTTCACAGGGGAGCCTCCTCTGCTCCCTGATGGCCCTGTGGGCCAGCTTCATGCCTCTCTACTGGGTCTCAGCCAACTCCTGCAGGTATGAACTGGGGACCTGGAAAATGGGGCATGCAAGTGTGAGAGACAAAGGCTAGGAGGTTAAGGGGCTAGAGTCTCCTCTGACTGTGTCCTGTGTTCTTTCAGCCTGAAGGTCACCACTGGGAGCCTCAGCACACTCCAAGCCCCATTCCTAGCCAGCCATGGCAGCGTCTCCTTCTCCGCTTCAAGATCCTTCGCAGCCTCCAGGCCTTTGTGGCTGTAGCTGCCCGGGTCTTTGCCCATGGAGCAGCAACCCTGAGTCCCTGAAGCCAGCAGGGTAAGGATGGCACTCAGATCTCCATGGCTCATCAATGCCAAGATAAAACCTACCACCCCAGACCCCTGTGAGTCAACCAATTAATTAGTCCATTAACTGTAAGAGGACTTGCATATTTGAAAAATTACCAACACTGACTGACTTATGATGCTGACAAGGTTGAATATTTATTAGCTGGGAAGGGAAATTTTGGGATTATTTATCCCCATGGGAGCAGTTTGGGGAGGAGAATTATTTATTATATTTATACTGAATGGTGTACTTTTTTCAATAAAGATTTATTTATGTGGCTATGAGAGTCTAATTTCCAGGCTTAGTTGGGAAAGAGAAACAGATGGAAAAGCAGGCCAAGGGACAACCATGTGCATCCTTTTCCTCTACTCCAAAAGGCTACAGTAGGAAGTGGTATTTTCTCATGACCCCGTGGTGTAGAGAATCTTTTGTTTTTGAGATAGAGTCTCACTGTGTCACCCTGGGTAGAGTGCTGTGGCGTCACAGGCGTCACAGCTCACAGCAACCTCCCAATTCTTAGGCTTAAGCAATTCTCTTGCCTTAGCCTCCCAAGGAGTTGGCACTACAGGAGCTCGCCACAACACCCAGCTATATTTTTGTTGCAGTGTTTAGCTGGCCCAGGCCGGGTTTGAACCCACCACCCTAAGTGTATGTGGCTGGTGCTGTAATCACTGTGCTATGGGTGCTAAGCTTGGTGTAGAGAATCTTTTTGGTATTAATACCTATATGGCTGAGCAAGCAGAATGGTATCACAAGAGTTCAAAATTGGGAAGTGTGGTTATACCTCCTTCCCTACTTTCTTGGCTATAATAATAGCCAAAGACAGGAGCTCTGAACATCGCAGGATCCAGTGTCAGAGCTCAGTTGAGCAGGAAGGGCATTCCAAGAAGATAAAGGTAAATGGCCCAAGCTAATGGGATTCTCCTTTAAAGGACATCCATAGGCCCTTTGGAAGGAGTTTGGTCACCCAAGAGGAACTAAACTTTAAAAAAAAGAAGAGGCAAGGCGAGTGGATTGCGTGAGCCCACAGGTTCAAGACCAGCCTGAGTAAGAGCGAGACCTCGTTGGGCATTATGGTGGGCGCCTATAGTCCCAGCTACATAGGAGGCTGAAGCAAGGGAATCACTTGAGCCCGAGAGTTTGACGTTGCTGTGAGCTATGATGCCATGGTACTCTACTGAGGGCGACAAAGTGAGACTCTGTCTTGAAGAAAAAGAAAAAAAGGAGGGGAAGGAACTAGGGATTATTTCCTTTCTTTTTTTTTTCCAGTTTTGGTGGGGCCAGGCTCGAACCCTCCACCCCTGTTATATGGGACCGGTGCCCTACTCCTTGAGCCATAGGCAACTCCCACCTTTTCTTTTCTTTCTTTTTTTTTTTTTTTTGAGAGAGCCTCAAGCTGTTGCCCTGGGTAGAGTACTGTGGCTTCACAGCTCACAGCAACTTCCAACTCCTGGGCTCAAGAGAGTCTCCTGCCTCCACCTCCCAAGTAGCTGGGACTACAGGTGCCCGCCACAACGCCCGGCTATTTTTTGGTTGCAGCCGTCATTGTCGTTTGGCGGGCCCCGGCTGGATTCGAACCCCCCAGCACAGGTGTACGTGGCTGGCGCCTTAGCCCGTTGAGCCACAGGTGCCGAGCCGCATATTCTTCATACTACTGGCTATTGGGGGTGGGGTGTAGGGAGGTACTACTTGAATTTAAGTTTGGGGGGGCCAACCTTCTCAAATAGAAAACTAATGACTTGTTTTTCCTATTCACTTAACGTTTGCTTAATGGGCTTCAAAGGTGTAAATGAAACCTAGGTCTTACCTGATTTGGGGGCTTTTAATTCTTGACTAGGAATAAATATGTTCTGCTTCATCTTTTTCTTTTCTATCATCATATGGGCCCCGTAAAAGAAAACATCTCACTTTATACAAAAGGCATGTTCAATCTGCTGCAACTGGGCAGTAGTTTAGGGACGGTAAAGCGGAAGGGGTTTTGGCAGCACTTTGGTACGAGAACTGTCTGCATGGAGTTGTAGCTAAGCAAAATCTAAGTGATTTTTAAAACCAATTCTTGCAATTTCCCTGTAAAATACTATTGCTATATAAAATAACGTGTTTATATATAGTAATGCTTATTTAATTTTGTCCCCTCATTACGTTAAGATACAGATACTCTTTTTAAGAAACCATTTTATCTGTGCCGTTGGAGATCTTTTATGATGGGTTCAGAGTCATGACTGTTCAGATTTCATTCTGCACTGTAAACTCCTAAAATTTTATGTCTTTCTTGTAATACATGTAGAGTAGTAAATTTTCCAGGTGCAGAAGTATTGCACTGCTAACATGATGTTTTTGCTTTACAGAATTCAATTCGTCATAATCTGTCTCTACACAGCAAGTTCATTCGCGTGCAGAATGAAGGAACTGGAAAAAGTTCTTGGTGGATGCTCAATCCAGAGGGCGGCAAGAGTGGGAAATCCCCCAGGAGGAGGGCCGCATCTATGGACAACAACAGCAAATTTGCCAAGAGCCGAAGCCGGGCTGCCAAGAAGAAAGCATCCCTCCAGGCCGGCCAGGAGGGTGGCGGGGACAGCCCTGGGTCTCAGTTTTCCAAGTGGCCTGCAAGCCCTGGTTCTCACAGCAATGATGACTTTGATAACTGGAGTACATTTCGCCCTCGAACTAGCTCAAATGCTAGCACTATCAGCGGGAGACTTTCCCCCATCATGACTGAACAGGACGATCTCGGAGATGGGGACGTGCATCCGATGGTGTACCCGCCCTCTGCCTCAAAGCTGGCCTCCACTCTGCCCAGTCTGTCTGAGATAAGCAATCCTGAAAACATGGAAAACCTTCTGGATAATCTCAACCTTCTCTCATCACCAACATCGTTAACCGTCTCAACCCAGTCTTCACCCGGCACTCTGATGCAGCAGACCCCGTGCTACTCATTTGCACCGCCAAACACCAGTCTGAATTCGCCCAGCCCAAACTACCAAAAATACACATACGGCCAATCCAGCATAAGCCCTTTGCCCCAGATGCCTATGCAAACACTTCAGGACAACAAATCGAGTTACGGAGGTATGAGTCAGTACAACTGTGCACCAGGGCTGTTAAAAGAGTTGCTGACTTCTGACTCTCCTCCCCACAATGACATTATGGCATCAGTTGATGCTGGGGTAGCTCAAACCAGCAGCCGGGTTCTGGGCCAGAATGTGATGATGGGCCCTAATTCGGTCATGTCCCCCTACGGCAGTCAGGCGTCTCATAACAAAATGATGACTTCTAGCTCGCATACCCATCCTGGCCATGCTCAGCAAACCTCTGCGGTGAATGGGCGTGCTCTGCCCCATGCGGCGAACACCATGCCTCACACCTCGGGCATGAACCGCCTGACCCCACTGAAGACGTCCTTACAAGTGCCTCTGCCCCACCCCATGCAGATGAGTGCCCTGGGGGGCTACTCCTCTGTGAGCAGCTGCAATGGCTATGGCAGGATGGGCGCTCTCCATCAGGAGAAGCTCCCGAGTGACTTGGACGGCATGTTCATCGAGCGCTTGGACTGTGACATGGAATCCATCATCCGGAATGACCTCATGGACGGAGACACGTTGGATTTTAACTTTGACAACGTGTTGCCCAACCAGAGCTTCCCACACAGCGTCAAGACGACCACACATAGCTGGGTGTCAGGCTAAGTGCTAGTGCGCAGGTAAGATCAAGATCTTTTGAAAAATAGAGCTTGAAAGAGAGGAGCACAGTAACTTGCCCGGTATCTTCCATGTTAGGACTTTGATGTCAGCTGACTGCTCCTTATCATTTGCTCTCTGTGCTTTTTGCAGCTTACCAGTTTTTCTTTTGAGCTTGAACATAGAAAGCTTCCTTTTACTGCTTTAAACATTTGTTTTTGACAGTTAGATGGCTGCATCTTTTTAGTAGCTCTAAATAAATGAATATATTCGATACAAATCAAATGCTGAAGGGTTTTTTGTAAAGTGGAATTTTCCCCCACAATTTTAGAGCTCTTTGAGAAAGCTCTAGCTTTTTGCCCCTAGTATGTCTGTCACTGAACGTAAGTTGAATTGATTTTAATTTAGCTATGTTTTCATTGTGTTGTATGTGGTTTTTTCCCTCCCCAGGCTACACTTAAAAGTCCTTCAGATCGTCTGCCGGCAGGAACTGAGAGAAGCAGCCCAAAGATGTCCTTAAGATGTCCTTCACCAACCCCGTTAGTTGTCTTGATTTAAAAACAACAACAATAACAACAACAAAAAACCTTCCTCTTTTTCCTTTCGTCAGACTTGGCAGCAAAGACGTTTTTCCTGAACAGGATGTTTGCCCGAGGTTTGCAGGTTATGTGCTGCTGTAGATAAGGACTGTGCCATTGGAAATTTCATGACAATGAAGTGCCAAACTCACTACACCATATAATTGCAGAAAAGACTTTCAGATCCTGGTGTGCTTTTGAGTTTTGTATATATAAGCAGTAGATACAGAATTGTATGTGTGTGTGTGTTTGTTTTCTTTTTTAAATATCCATTTGGTCCAAGACAGTTTATACTCCTTTTCGTAATACTGTGATGGTCTCATGTCTTGATAATGTAAACTTTCGTTTGTACTACCTGTGTTCATCTGAGCTGACGGATCACAAAGAACTGAGATCTCTGTTCTGCACCTCCACCGAACAGCTCTGGGCCTGTTCACATTGCCACAGAATTCACATGAGAACCAAGTAGCCTGTTATCAATCTGCTGAATTAATGGACTTGTCAAACTTTTGGAAGAAACAAAAAAAAAAAAGAAATTAAATGCCAGCCTTGTACAGGTCTTTTCTATATATTTTTTTGTTTATTTTGTTATTTGCAAATTTGTACAAACATTTAAATGGTTCTAATTTCCAGATAAATGATTTTTGATGTTATTGTTGGGACTTGAGATCATTTTTGGAATAGATATTGAACTGTAATGTTTTTTCCTAAAAACTAGAGTCTACTTTGTTACATAGTCTGCTTGTAAATTTGTGGAATCACAGGTATTTGGGGCAACATTCATAATTTTCATTTTGTATTTCTAACTGGATTAGTACTAATTTTATACATGCTTAACTGGTTTGTACACTTTGGGATGCTAATTGGTGATGTTTCTGACTAATCTTAAATCATTGTAATGAGGACTTGGATATTCAACATTTTGGGCCCTGTTTGGCCATAAAAGTGATGTATAGTTCTGGACACTTTGTGTTTCATATTTAGGAGAACTTAATATGTTTTCATGTGTGTATTTTAAAGAAATTTCCTCTGCTTCTGCTTAACTGTGCGCATCACACAGCGCCAGGCCTTCTGATGGGTGCCTGTGTGCCACGTTGCTGCAGTTACTCCCGGGAGGCCTCATAATGTTTGTGGTCAGAAAGGGAGGGATGCATCTAGAATGATGCTTCTTGTCAGACCGTGGGTCTTCATCAACCTCTGTTGTTTGAGTTTAGTTTCAGCCAAACTTCCCCCTCACAATCATGTGCCCTTCCTTGGTCCGGGGAGGCCGGTTTGTGGCTGTGCCCGAGGAATGCTGTCCGCACGCTTCATCTCTCTGCCCGCAGGTTGCTCAGGATACTGGAGAAGTTCTAAGTTGAAGGAGGGAATTTAAAAATGGGACTTGAGCGATGTGTAGAATGCTTTGTGTTTATGAGTACAGATGGCTCCAAAATGGAATAAAGCTTGCTTAAAAATTGGGGCAATTAATTTGAAAACCAGCAAGCCAGCTGTAAGTTGTGCATTTGAAGTGATTTAAAAGCCTTGGCTTAAGTTAAGAATTTGAAAATTTCTTCAGCCTTTTAGAAACCTAAAATAAAATTCCAATCATATTTTAATAATTTCCAATTACCTGTAACTGACAGACCCAGTTAATTGGCTTTGGGTCCTACTCAATCTGTCAGTATTTTTAAGTCATGTGGAAAGTCCAAAGTCATCACAATAAAGGGAACAGGTACACACCAGTGTTCCTCTTGCCTTCTTGAGAAGAGTCTGATTTCTGTGTACACAGCCCAAATCATACTTGTTTTGTCTTGTATGCTTAATTGCATTTCCACTGGCTTGGTTTTCCCTAAATGTATTACAAAAAAACGAGTGTTCCTGACAGACTTCTGATAGGAGGCTGGCACTATTATAAGCTTATACGTGTGACTTTTTAAAAAAAAATGTGTTGTATGAGCTCAGCGCCCGTAGCACAAGTGGTTACAACACATACACGGAGAGTGGCAGATTCAAACCTGGCCCAGTCAACTAAATGACTACAGCTACAACAACAAAAAATAGCCAGGCATTGTGGCGGGCGCCTATAGTTACCCCAGCTACTCGGGAGGCTGAGGCAAGAGAATTACTTGAGCCCAAGAGTTTGAGGTTGCTGTGAGCTGTGACTCCACGGCACTATACCGAGAGCAACATAGTGAGACTCTGTCTCAAAAAAATAAAATAAATTTGTTGTACAGCCAGCGTCCACCATCCTCATTGTGGGACACTCCAAGATATGGTTGGGTTTTGAAACTTTAGCCCCTGGAAGCAGCACTTCTGTGCGTGGAATGGAACTTTTCGTGCCAGAGTGCTCATGTTCTCAGTTCTGTTACTTTGGACTTTTCTTTTGCATGGTTACTGTTACTGCACTGTTACCCAAGAGCCTCAGAGCCCCACATTGCTTCATTAAAGAAACAGCTGCAGCTGAAATCACCATTAAAATCTCAACACTTCATAGAGTGGTGTGTTTTCCTCCTGAGTCTCTGTAAACTCCTCCCTCCCAATTTTTCTTTGTTTTGAAATCTTAACGTGAATCCTGCCTTTCCTGGTACACTGAAGTCCAACGAAAGGCATCTTGTCTGTCTGGAAAGCAAACATTATTTGGCCTCTGGTAGTTCTTTCTGTAAGAATACTGACTTTCTGGAGTAAGGAATATATGAGTTACTGTACATGATTGCTTTGTGAAATGTGCAAATGATTATCACCTATGCAGCCTTGTTTGATTTATTCCTTTTGGTTTGTACTGTTATTAAAAGCATATTGTATTATAGAGCTATTCAGATATTTTAAATATAAAGATGTATTGTTTCCGTAATATAGATGTATGGAATCTATTTAGGTAACAGATGCATTACTTGGAAAGTTCTGCTTGACAAACTGACAAAGTCTAAATTAATGTGCACATGTTATATCCTGGTGTAAGCAGTAAATTAGTGGAATATCCCAAGAAGATAAAGACACTTAGAATGGAAACAGTTCTCCAAAGACACACAATTTGGACGTGTTCAACTGCTGGATATATACTGCCAGTTACCCCCTCTCGGCCCCAAACGTAATATTCTTACATCCACCTCTTAAGAGTTCTTTCTTTATACCTGATTTTAAACTGGGAGTTTAAAGGAGTGGTTTTAGTTTGGGAGTAATCTTCCAGTAAAAAAACGAGTGTGGTTTATACAAACCACATAGCCCGACATTACAGTTGGCCCCTCCTGAGGCAGGGCACAGCCTGGCGGGATGGCCACGGAAGTCCCATCAGGGCGTATGAGCCCTCCCGCCTCTCACTACCTGAACTTGGTAGCCGCGCAGGTTCCCTGTGCCTGTTCTGAGACTCTGAGAAGTGCCTGATGATGCTGATGTACTTTACATACACAAGAACAATCTTTGCTACAATTGTATAAAGCCATAAATGTACATAAATTATGTTTAAACGGTCTGGAGTCTGTCTTTTCTACTTGTGTAGAATAAGCTCTTTATTAGGAATTTTTTTTAATGTGCAGCTATCAAGTACTTGAGTTTCAGTGTTAGCAGCCACAGTGTCCTGATTTATTCAAAGCTGGTATTTCCTTTGCAGGAAAGGGGAACAGTCTGTCTGGGACCAAACCATAGCCCCTTGAGATAAGGAACAAGCACAATCCCTGGTCACAACTCCAGAGTTACTTCATCTTTGGAAAGTCTGAAAGTATATCTGGGCCAATACATCACGAGGCATGTTAAATCTTGTGTTACAACAGACTGTGCTAAAGGTAGAAACACCTGAGGACAAGTTAGGGTCTGGATGGTGTGGCTTTCTGGGAACAAATGTGCTCCAGACACTACTGCCCACTTTGCTGAGGGAGCAGGCCCACCCTTCTTTAAATGGTTGCAGATCAGAAATTTATATGTTTGCATTTTTTTTTCAGAAAATGCCTGAGGAATGAGGTGAGATTAGATTAATATGGTTAAAATGCATTTTTAAATCAGTATGAAGTCCACTCTCTTCTTGCTTCTGACCAGGTAAATCAACGAATTGGAGTATCAAAGAAGTAGGTGATTCTAATGGTTATTGGTTTACACACCTTCTGGTAAACCATTGAGCTTTCCCAGTTATAATTATTTCTCCCCCCTTTTCAGCGGTGAAAGCTGGTTTTTTTTTTTTTTTTAATAGCCCTCGGCGGAGTGCTGTAGCATCAGCTCACAGCAACCTCCAACTCCTGGGCTTAGGTGATTCTCTTGCCTCAGCCTCCCAAGTAGCTGGGACTACAGGCGCTGGCCACACCGTCCAGCTATTTTTTTGTTGCAGTTTGGCCAGGGCTGGGTTCAATCCTGCCACCCTCAGTATATTGGGCCGGCGCCCTACTCACTGAGCCACAGATGCCGCCCCAGGTGGAAGCCTTTTTTAAAAAATGCGTGGTAGTCAGAAGGCTGTAGTCAGTGTAGAGCCAATAAAAGCACCTACGCCCTGACCCTGGCTCATGTGTCCATTTGAAAACTGCTGATCTAGTCCAAATGCAGAAAAATGCTTTGTTCCTACTGCCAGCTGGCCTTTCGCCTTCTGTGCGTACACTCACAGTCGTCTCTAATGTCACTGCTTGAGACCAGTGTCCATGTTACACATGACTTGGGAAGAGCTCATGGATTCATCCCTTGGGGGGAGACTGACATCGCAGGACAGTATCTAGGCCCCTGCTGTGACCAGAGGCGACTGAAGAATCCAGATGTGTACCTAGGATTGTTTCTTGACCTGTGAGCTGGACACCTGGGAGGACTTTGCCTTGGCTATTGTTTCTTGGTGTTTGGAGTGACTTAACAATGATGGCACTAGTTAAACTTACACTGTTGGCGTCGGTAGGTTAGGAAGGTGGAGGCTTCAGCACACGTGCCATGCTTTGTGGTGGTCTTGGAAGTGGACAGTATCACTTGCACAATGGTCTTGGTACCAGAGAGTGAGCTTGCTGCTGGGCTGTGGCCTCCAAAGTGAAGGTGTGTGCATGGTAGGTTTCTTTATTGTAATTTATTATTTGGGTGTAAAAATTGCTCTGTTGGTAACTTATGTTCATGGACTATGGGGTGGTTTGGGGTTTAAGTAACTGGGAAAAAATGAAATTTGGGGAGAGTGGAAAGGGAGGCAGTTGTGTGCCGGGATTGAGGCAGGAGACAGGCAGGTAGTCTTGGGGCGTGGTGGGTGATACAGCAGGAAGCCAGATGTGAAGCAGAGCTGTAGGCCTTGGAAAAAGCTGCAGGGTGTTACTGGGCATTTAGAAGTTAAAGAGAGAGTTTTAATTTTTGAAACCAGTTGGGAGAAGGGGGTTTTTGTGCACTGTCTGGCTTTGGCAGTTTGGCTATGAGAGGAGGAAGCTCTATACAGAGGCTTCCACTAATTAGTTACAAGAAGACGGGAAAAAGACTGAGGCCTTTTCTTAGCTTCACGGAGAACACTTCCCACCTACCCCCCAAGTATTTTCCATGAACTCCAAGGCTGAAGGAAGTTCTTGCCCTTAGGACCGTTATCATGTTCACATCTCCCCAAAGTGAAAGTCTTTCTTGCTTGGAAGCCACGGGTGGAAAGTAAGAGGTGACATCCTTCAGGAAGAGGGCAGCTTTGTGACGGCTTGTTGATTGCTCCCTGCACATTACATCCGTGCGCTCCAACCCCCAGACGTGCAGTTTACAGGACGTCTACATAATTTTTAAACATTGCAGATGGTAATGCAGGGGCCAGGCTGGGTTCTTGTAGTTACTGGAGTTACTGCAAACATTGCCTGAGTTGTGTTACAACATTACTAAAAGTGCTACCCCAGTTGACCTTCGATGAGAGAGCAGTTTAAAGGGGGCACGCAGAGGGCCCTTATATTATAAACCAGGCTTTTCCTGATGAAATGGAATAGAGGGGACGTCCATGTGCACGTTAATTCTTGGTTCCAGAATAAGCCAGAGATGCCCAGACTGTGCTGATCTTGGGGACACTTGAGTGTTTGCAGAGGGGTGAACTGCTCTGTTGCTTGGGCAGCGAGTCCCCAAAGATAGGGCAACTGAGGGTAACATCTGTACCTGCCACACAGGTTTGATGTGAGATGAAAGGGATGAGGTCATGTCTGCAAGTGGCCCGTGTCCGGGAGAAGCCTACACCGATGAGTCTGTGTCAGCGTAGGTGACAGTAGGCCTTGGAAATTTGTCTCCTTAGTGGAACTTTCAGACAGATCTCCCTGCAGGATGAGCAAGAGAGTGGCTTGATTCATTCCAAATGTTTTTCTGAATTGCTACTTACTGGTTTTTTGTTTTTTTTTTTTTTGAGACAGAGGCTCAAGCTGTCACCCTGGATAGAGTGCTGTGGCATCACAGCTCACAGCAACCTCCAATTCCTGGGCTCAAGCGAGTCTCTTGCCTCAGCCTCCCAAGTAGCTGGGACTACAGGCGCCCGGCACAATGCCCGGCTATTTTTT
>CAUYON010146831.1:0-15851 GCA_963573935.1 Arctocebus calabarensis
GAGACGGGCGCCTGTAGTCCCAGCTACTTGGGAGGCGGAGACAAGAGACTCGCTTGAGCCCAGGAATTGGAGGTTGCTGTGAGCTGTGATGCCATAGCACTCTATCCAGGGTAACAGCTTGAGGCTCTGTCTCAAAAATAATAAACAAACAAACAAACAAAAAAACTATTGCCTTTAGCTCTGTCTCTTTATCTCTGATAATATTTGCTTTTGTATATCTGGGTTCTCCAGTGTTGGGTACATGTATGTTATATTTAGAATTATTATATCCTCTTGTGGAATTGACCCCTTTGTCATTAACAGTGTCCTTCTTTGTCTCTTTTTACAGGTTTTGTCTTAAAATGTATTTACCTGATAGAAGTATAGCTACTTCTGCTCTTTTTTGGTTTCTATTTGCATGGAATATCTTTTTCTATCCCTTTTTTTCAGTCTGTCTGTGTCTTTATAGGTCACATTTTAAAGATGTTTATATAAGTGGAATAACTTGAGATAC
This sequence comes from Arctocebus calabarensis, assembly GCA_963573935.1. Classification (NCBI taxonomy): domain Eukaryota; kingdom Metazoa; phylum Chordata; class Mammalia; order Primates; family Lorisidae; genus Arctocebus; species Arctocebus calabarensis. The sequence continues at coordinate 494 of CAUYON010146831.1, forward strand.
ATACGCTTTTGGTCTGGCTTATTTCACTCAATATGATTATTTATTTTTGATTCATCCATATTATCCTTTTTATTGCTGAGAAATATTTCATAAAATGGTTATATCAGTTTGTTTATGATTCCCTTGTTGATGGACATCTGGGTTGTTTTCAGTTTTTAGCTATTATGAATAATGTTGCCATGGCAACTGATCTACAAATCTTTGTGTAGACATATGATTTCATTTCTCTTAGATACATACTTTAGTGTGGAATGACTGGTACTATTGTCGGTGATTACGTAACTTACATAAAAACCCAAAACCTACTAAGCTGTCTTCTCAGAGTAAGTTGCACTATTTTACATTCCCAGCTACAGTATATGAGAGTTACAATTTTTCCGTGTCCTTGCTAACACTTGGTATGGTCAGTCAGTCTTTTAAGTTTTAGCTATAGTAGCAGCTAATTGTGGCTTTATATTTTGCGTTTCACTGACCAGTGACACGAAAGCACATCATTTCATGTGCTTATTTATCATCTGTATCTCTTCCTTACAAGCCTTTTGCCAGATATTTGAGATTATTGTAGATTCATATGCTGAGAGAGATCCTATGCACCTTTAGCCAGTTTTTCCCAGTGGAAACATCTTATAAAACTGTAGTACAGTATCATAGCCCGGATGTTGACACAGATATGATCGAGATACAGAACATTCCCATCACCATAGGGACCTCTTTTGTTGCCCTTATGTTGCCCTGCTCAATCCCTCCCACTCCCATTCTACCCTTAACCTCTGACAACCACGAATCTTTTCTCCACTTCTATATTTTTATCATTTTAAAGATGTTATGTAAATGCAATTGTAGAATATGTAACCTTTGAGATTGGCTTTTTTTCCCTCAGTATAATTCTCTGGAGATTTATCCATGTTGTTGTGTATCAATGGTTTGTTCCTTTATGATGCTGAATAATACTCCATGTTTTGGATGTACCGATTTTATTTAACTGCTTACCCATTTAAGGACATCTGGTTTGTTTTCAGTATTGGGGTATCATGAATAAAGCTTTTATAAACACTTGTGTATAGAGTTTTGAGTGAACATAAATCTCTATTTTTCTGACATAGTTGTCCAGGTTTACACTAGCTGGTCATGTGATATTTGCATGTTTAGCGTCTTATGAAACTGAGAACCTGTTTTCCAGAATGACTATTGTTTATTTTGACTACCAGCAATATGTGAGTAATCCAGTTTCTCTATATCTTCATCAGTGTTTGGGGTTGTCACTATTTTTAATTTTAGCCATTCTAAGAGGTTTGTAATAATATCTCGGTTTCTAATTTGTTTTCCTGAACCTACCTTTTCATGTGCTTGTTGCCTTCGGGTATCTTCTTGCATGTTCTAATTGGATCATGTGCTTTTTTACTATTGAGTCTTGAGAATTTTTCATGTATTCTAGATACTAGTCTTTTGTTGGTCACATGGTTTGAACATATTTTTTTCCTAGTTTGTGGCTTGCCCTTTCATTCTCTCAATATGGTCTTTCACAGGACAAAAGATTTTGATTTTATAAAGACCAATTTATAAAATTTTCCCTTTATGGATTATGTTTTTGGCATGAAGTCTTAATAATTTTTGTTTCGCTCTAGATAGGGAGGATTTTCTCCTAAGCTTTTAAAAATGGAAATTTAATTCACATACCAATATATTTGTCCTTTTAAAGTATATAATTCAGGGACCAAGAACATGTATAGTGTGTGGCCGCCATCCCTATCTAGTTCCAGAACTGTCTCATCATCCCGAGTGGGAGCCCTGTGCCCATTCAGCAGTCACTCCCTGCGGTCTCCTACCTCCAGCCCCTGGCAGAACGCTTTCCGTATCTATTGATTTGCTTGTTCTGGACATTTCATATAAATGTACTAAAAATATATGTGGCCTTCTCTGTCTGGATTCCTTTACTTAAGCATAATCTTTTCAAGGTTTTTCCGTGTTATGGCATGAGTTAGTATTCTAGTCCTTTTTATGGCTGAATAATAGTTTAGTAAATGGATATACCATATTTTGTTTATCTGTTCATCAGTTGATGGGCATTGAGCTTGTTTCTAGTTTTTGACTATTATAAAAAATGCTGCCATAAACATTCACGTACACGTTTTTCTGTGGACATGTTTTTGGTTCTATCAGGTATGTGCCTGGGAGTGGAATTGCTGGGTCATATAGTAACTCTGTGTTTAGTTATAGGCAGTCCCTGAGTTACAGACATTTGACTTACATACAACTCCCACTTACGAACAGGGGCTATTATTGTTTAAGTCCCTGAGTTACAAGCACCTGACTTACCTACAACTTGTAATAGTAAATGTACCTGTTCTAACTTACATATAAATTCAACTTAAGAACTAACCAACAGAACCTATCTTGTTCTTAAACCAGTGACTGCCTGAATCTGTGGAACTGCTAGACTTTCCCAAAGCAGCTGCACTGTCTACATTTTTGCCAGCAATGTATGAAGGTTCTGATTTCTTCTTATATCCTTATTCTCTCATACATTTTTACATCTAAGTACATGATCCATTTTGAGTTAATTTTTTATAAGATATGAGACTTAAATAGATGTTCTTTTTTTAAACCTATCGATTCTAATTGCTCCAGCACCATTTGTTGAAAAGACTTCTTCCATGGAATTGCTTTTATGCCTTTGTCCAACATCAGTTGGGCACATGGTGTGGGTGTGTCTCTCGGTTCTTGTGCCCCATTGATCCACGTATCTGTCCCACTGCCAATACAGTCTCAATTACTGCAGCTGAATAGTTTCCAATCAGGTAAACATATTCTTCGTATTTTATTCTTCTTTTCCAAAATCATTTTAGCTATTCTAGATCTTTTTCCTCTCCATATTTATTTTGGAATAATCTTGTGTACAGATGCTCAAAGTTGTTGAGATTTTGATAGGAATTGTTACCTATATATAACTTCAGGGAGAAATGATGTCCTTCAGACTTTTGTTGGTACTTCCTTTTGTCTGTGCCCATGGATGTTTCTGGGTTGCTGGCTTCTCTGGCTTTAAGTCTGGGATAAGAACTAAGGCAAGAAGGAAGCCCAGGGAGACATCAGGTATGTCATTCTCAGGTCTCGAGTCCCTAGCTAGTCTACTTTCGCCTTTCCACCTTTCAGAGTCTTCCAGTATTTGTTTTATATATTATGTCCAGAGTTTTAAGTTATATTCAGCAGGAGAAATAGGGAAAAGTATGTCTATTCCATCTTCCCAGAAGTGGAACTTACGTCTTTCTTTTTTAAGTTAGCAATAGATACGAGAGATCATTTCATGTTAGTGCACACATTATATACTTACTCTTTACTTTAAATAATTGCATTACATGTCCATAACTTACCATACATTTTTCTTTTCTTCTTCAGGGCATTTTTGGTCTGTGCCCACGCTGGAGTGTAGTGGCAGTGGCAGTACTCCCGCTTCAGCCTCCCAAGTAGCTGGGACTGCAAGCCACCACACCTGGCTAATTTTTCTTAATTTTTGTAGAAAAGGGGATCTTTCCATATTGCCTAGAGTGGTCTCAACTTCCTAGGCTCAAGCAATCTTCCTGTCTTGGCCTCCCATAGTGCTAGGATTGTAAGTGTGAGCTGAATGTGCCGTTAAACTCATCTTCTGATGAACATTTAGGTTGTTTTCAGTTTTTTGCTATTATAAACAGTACTCCAGTGAATAACTTTGTATATATTTATTAGTTTGTGTGTGTGTTAGTTTTAGTGAATGATAACTTCTTGGACTAGAATTTCTGAGTCAAAGGGTATATGCATTCTACATTTTGATAGATAATGATGAAGGACCTTTCATAGAGATTGCTTCAGTCTGAATCATCCTAAAACTTGTCTGTTAAGGCAAGACTCCTTCTCACGTGGGATTATTAAAGTGAGAGCCTGAAGAAGGATATTCTGAAGCACCAAATCTCAGTATGCAAGTCTGGTCTTGTCTGTCTGTGAACTTCCAGCATTTCTCAAATATAAGGAAAACATTTATTTTTATCAGTAGTCCTGCCTCTTGGAGATTTTTGGATGGTTGCCACATAGAGTATGTTTGATATCAGGTTTTATTTCTATTCAAGTAAACTTGTGTTTTGATTTCTCTGTGGATGTTAAATTCTCATTTGAATCTGAATTATTTTCTTATGCCTGATGATGTTAAGTCCATCAGTTTCAAGCAGTTTTTCCAATTTCATGAGTCATTCTGATGCACAGACGTTTCCTTTGTCTTGAACAACAGCTCGCTCACTTGTTGATTGTTGATTTCCAGCCCACAAGTCTCCAAAGGATTTTCTTTTTCTGATTAAATCAACAAGAGTGATGGATAAGCTGTTAATTTTAGCATTTTTTTTCTTTCTTGTCAGTAAGGCAAATTTTATTTCAAATGCAGTCATGCTGTCATGGATGCTTTCATCTGATGTCTTCTCTACAGCACACTGCCTGAGTTGCTGTCTGTATTAGTAGTTTAATTCCCTCTTTATTTCTCTATATTTTTCCATCACAAACAGAGCACAGTTTGTTTATCCATTCCTCTGGAGAGTGGATTGTTTCTAGATGACGGTTTTTATGGATATGGCTGCTATGCACATACATGCTGTTTATTGGACCTTTCTTGCTATCTCTTTCAATATCTCGTTTTTTTTTCTTTTTTTCTTTTTTGAGACAGAGTCTCCCTATATCGCCTTTGGTAGAGTGCTGTGGCGTCACAGCTCACAGCAACCTTCAACTCTTGGGTTTAAGTGATTCTCTTGCCTTAGCCTCCCAAGTAGCTGGGAGTACTGGCACCCGCCACAACGCCCGGTTGTTTTTTGTTGTAGTTGTCATTGTTGTTTTAGCAGGCCTGGGCTGGGTTCAAACCCACCAGCCCCAGTACATGTGGCCAGTGCCCTACCCACTGAGCTACAGGCCCTGAGCCTCTTTCAATCCGGACTCATTTAGATTCACAAAATTGTCTGCTGAATTTACTCCTTACCTTATTTACTATTTCATAGTTACTTTTTCTTGAGTTGGTAATCTCTTAAAGTTCGTTAGGCTGTGTAATGACTCAAGGTTTTGGATCATGAATGTAGTTGTGACAAAGTAACAAGAAATATTTAGTGTATAATTGGTGGAGGGCAAGATAGATATGGTATGTGACCCTTTATCTATGTAAAATTCTGTTGGAATGTCCTATTCCTCAAAGTTGACATTTGACCCGCTTTCAGACAGTTTTTGGCAGAAGGTTACCAGAGTTCCCTTCTGCCCTGCTGTCCAGCTCACATCTCTAACTGTTGAAGCCTCCCTGGAATCGCCAGCAGAGCTGCCACTGCTGCCTGACCTGTTTGGCTCCTCAGTACAGCTAGGCTGACTCCAACAGAGGAAGACCATCTGCCACATTTGTTACAGTGACTGCTAATTGGAAATGTATAAATGTTATGGTATACATGTGAATATCTTTTTAAAGATGGAGTTTTATGCAGTTAATTACAGTTAATAGTGGGAATTATTTTTTTAAATCAGTTTATATACTATAATTTGAGAACTTTTCCGAGTGATTAAGAAGATGTTCCTTCTGCAGTAGTTGTCACAGTGATATTTGAAGATAATCTGAAGGTAACTTAAAAATATAGTGGTACCCCTTATCTGTGGGAGGTACTTCCAAGACCCCTAGTGGATGCCTGAAACTATGGATAGTCCCAAACCCTATGTATGCTGTTTATTTCTAAATGTATAAACCTATAATAAAAGTTCAGTTTGTAAAGCAAGTATAGCAAGAGATGAACAACAATAATAATAAAATTGAATAATTATGGCAATATGGCAGCATCAACACTCATGAACTTTAGGGCTGTTATTAAGTAAAATAAGAGTGGCTTGGTAGGTGCCAGTCACGCACACCTGAGCTGACGGGTTCGAATCCAACCCGGCTTGCCAAACAACAATGACGGCTGCAACCAAAAAATGGCCGGGCATTGTGGTGGGCGCCTGTAGTCCCAGCTACTTGGGAGGCAGAAGTAGGAGACTCACGTGAGCCCAGGAATTGGAGGTTGCTGTGAGCTGTGATGCCACAGCACTCTATCCAGGGTGACAGCTTGAGGCTCTGTCTCAAAAAAAAAGAAAAAAAAAAGAGTGGCTTGAAAATAAGCACCGCGATACCATAGCATAACTCAGGTGGCTGCCAAGGGACTAACAGGAGGGGAGTGCTGGACGAAGGGGTGGTTCATGTCCCGGGCAGGATGGAGTGGGATGGTGTGAGCTTTCATCACATTACTCAGGACAGCATGCAATTTAAAATTTGTGAATTGTTTATTCCTGGAATTTTCCACTTAATATTTTTGGACTACAACTTACTGTGGGTAACTGAGAGCATGGGCAGTAGAAGCGTGCACAAGCCGGGAGCACTGTGTTAGTGAATAGCTTCTCTTTCACTATAGCACTTGGTTGCAATCATGGTTAATTACAACAGTATAATTTTCAAGTTGAAAGAATATTCTCATGTTCTATTTGATCATAGTCTGAGGTGTTTAAGATGTAGTTTAATAATACCTCCTCTTCCAACCATGGAAAACAGTTACCAAGCATCATTTCCATATGCCTACTTCAGTGTGATTTCCTTTTTTAAGAAAATAGTCCTTTCCTTGTATTTAAAATATAAAAATTTTCCTATTTCTTTCTTTCTGTCCTCAAAAATCCACTGTGGGTGATACCGTTTTTGCTGATACACAGCTTTATCAGGTATGCCTCCTAAGTGTCACGTTGACCTCCACGGATGTGTTGTTTAACTCTCAACTGAAAAAACTTTCCCCGCTGACTCTTCTGCATTTACTTGATCAGTATCAATGAGGATCTTGTGAACATTACTGGGCTTTAAGTTGGGTGGTCTTTGTTTCGAAAACAAGTTTGCCAAATTTTTTACACCTGATTTCAAAAAATTTTCAATGTTTTCTTAAAATATATTATTGTTTTATGTCTCTGCATTTTTAATCTGTGTATAATTTTCTGTTTTTTTCTGTTTTCAGTATAAATGTTTGTGTACACATCTGTGTAATTCTTAATATATGTATGTTTTTAAAAACAGATATATATTTTAAACCAGAACTTTCCTAACGATAGTATGTATTTCTTACCAGACCTTTTTTCAAACTGTGTTCCATGAAATATGTTAACCTGAGCTGCTAAGTAGAGGGACACCAAAAATGTTATCGAATAAGTTTATTCCTTCTAGGAAGATTGAGAATACACATTAGCATATTAAAGATTTTGGTGTCATGTATTAAAGAAATTGTTTATTTCAAGAAATGTATTAAAATTCTTTGTTTATTTCAAGAAATATCTGAGTGCTGAACATTTCATTATACAGAGGGATATTTCAGGCATTCTGATTTGGAAAAGTTAGGAGTAGCTTTTTCTTTATAGTGTGCAAGTGAAATTGACTACAAGTAATTAATTTTTTAAGAGGCTAAAGCAATTAGCTGAATTGTATTTTGTTGTAGAAATTACATTTTGAAGTACAGCATTGGTCCATCCCCTGCCCCCCATGGTATTAGCTCTTTTCATACTTTCGATAGATTAAAAAGAATTTGTAAAACTAAAAATTCTGCATTTTGGGGGGGGGGATTTTTTTCCCATTATTGTTTTTGTTTTCTTAATTGTTTCCTTTCAAGAGGAATTTACTTTTATCTTTAAAATCATGTTTACTGTTTCAGATAGCGTGACACAGGAAAGGAGGCCTCCCAAACTGGCCTTTATGTCAAGAGGTATTGGGGACAAAGGTTCATCCAGTCATAACAAACCAAAGGCTACAGGTATGGATTAATAGGATACCATCCTTAGCAATTTATGTGACATCTGACTCGCCATAGCATTAAAAGTTTATCCCAATAAACTTGAATTAACATGTCCTTGATTTCACTTCCACTCTTGCCAAGTTTAACAAGAAAGTTAATGTTCGTTTGTTGCTCTAATTCAAAAGTTTTAGTTTAACTACTAGAAGTTTTAGAAAGAAGAAAGTCCACATATATGCCAAGGAGTAACAGTCCATAACCTTTTGTGGTTATGTGAGCTGTGATGAAGCCATGGCCTTCTAGCCTGGGCAACTAAGTAAGACCTCTGTCTCAAAAAAAAAAAAAAAAAAAGAAAACTCAATTAAATTTATGAACCAATCAAATGAGTTTGAAAGTGATTTTGACATTTAGAAATAAGCTATAGTACATTGAATAATTTCTTAAAGCAGTTTTTTCTTTTCTTTTTTTTTTTTTTTTGGAGACAGAGTCTCATTTTGTTGCCCTTGGTAGAGTGTCATGGTGTCATAGCTTACAGCAACCCCAAACTCTTAGGTTCAAGTAATTCTTTTGCCTTAGTCACCTGAGTAGCTGGGACTATAGTCACCCGCCACAACACCTGGCTAGTTTTTTTCTAACTTTTAGTAAAGATGGGGTCTCACTTCTACTCAGGCTGGTCTTGATCTCATGAACTGAAGCAATCTACCTGCTTTAGCCTCCCAGAGTGCTAGGATTACAGGCATGAGCCACTGTGCCTGGTCTGTTTTTGTTTTCCTAATGAGCAGACTTTTCTTTTAACTTTTTTCTGTTCCCCTCTTATTTTGACTTTTGAGTTGAAGAATGTTTTTAACATTTCCAAAATGGTTACCAAATTTCTTAGAGGTGAAGGCAATAACAGATTGTGTTTGTGTACATCTGTTGATTGTGTAAGTAGTCGTTAATACCATATTCATAATAATTTATTTTACTAAACAAATTTGATAAATATTGACTTTTAAAAGGAACTTTTCTTGTTCTATAGGATCTACCTCAGACCCTGGAAATAGAAACAGATCTGAATTATTTTATACATTAAATGGGTCTTCTGTTGACTCACAACCACAATCCAAATCAAAAAATACATGGTACATTGATGAAGGTAATCTGTAATTTTACTGTTCTTTAGGCTGATACTCTCTTTTTAACTCTTACAGAAAAGTAGTATTTTCACTAATATTTGTAGTTTTTGGAAAGAGAATGGGTAGATCATTTTTTATAATATTGCTAAACTAAAATGAATTGCACTGCTATAAAGAACACATTTTAAAAAGTATTAGTAGCATGTTTTCTTTCCTAACTGATCTGTTTAAGGCAGAAGATCTCTAGGATAAACCAAATCATTTAAAGACTTTTCTGTCTAGGTCTTTGCTCTCCCTTTTAAAACTATTTTCCCTTGGTTCTTGGACATTATTTCCTTGTAGTTTATTATTTTCTTGTTCATTTGTTCAGCAATTATTTATTAAGTATGGGTGCCAGGCATTCTTACACTGAGATAACAACGGTAAGAAGAAGTTGACATGGTCCTTGCCCTATTTGAGTTTGTAGTAAAGTTGTTAACTTTGTTAGTCATTCACAGAATCAGATGCAGAATTGCCTTGGTGATGGGTGCATGAAGGTGTGTGATGCTCTGAGAACGCACTACAGAGGATTGTGCTTAGGTTTCCCTGGGGAAGGGACACGTGCTTAGATTAGCAGAGGAGTTAGAGAAAGTGAAAGGGGACAGGAAAGCCTTTTAGGCAGAGGGTATAGCACATGTAAAGCGAAGAATGGAACCTGGTGTTTGCCAGGGACTAGAACAGAGAGAGGCATAGCATTTTTTTTTTTTTGTAGAGATAGAGTTTCACTTTATAGCCCTCGGTAGAGTGCCGTGGTGGCACACAGCTCACAGCAACCTCCAACTCCTGGGCTTAGGCGATTCTCTTGCCTCAGCCTCCTGAGTAGCTGGGATTACAGGCACCTGCCACAACGTCTGGCAATTTTTTTGTTGCAGTTCGCCGGGGCTGGGTTTGAACCCACCACCCTTGGTATATGGGGCCAGCACCTTACTGACTGAGCCACAGGTGCTGCCCAGAGGCGTAGCATTTTAAGAGATGAGAATGGAAAAGCAAACAGGGCCAGCCCCGGGGAGCCTAGTGTACCTGTCAAAAGGGAACTGGGCAGCCACTGATGGGTTTTCAGCAAGGGGTAGCACGGCCATGTTTACCTTTTTTGGAAAGATCTTTCTCACTGTGGAGCAGACAGTGATTGAAGCAGGGACTAGACTTGGGGAAGAGATAAGGAGAAGAGAATGGCTATACAGAGGTCTGACAAGTAAGTTCGTGAATCCATCCTAGGAAAAGTGCTACACATGTCATTGCTGAACATCACGATGGTCACCTTCAAAGTGCTCCCCTGGGAAGCTCTGCACTGGTGCCAGCACTCATTTAGTCAGCCTTGAGAAGGCTTTGAGATCTCTTTCTAGAATGGCCATCAGAGCTGTTGTTCTATTACCCTTAATGTCCTGAATGTCATCGAAAAGTCTTTCTTTCAATATTTCCTTTATCATTGTAAAGAAAAAAAGTCGCTGGGGACTCATCAGGTGAGGAGGGAGCGTGTTCCATTGCAGTCTGTTTACTGGTTGAAACCCTTCACAGACAACACCCTGTGAGCTCTTTGCTTTTGTTCTTTGGTGAGCTCCTTGGGGACCATTTTTGCACACACCTTTCTCATGGCAAGATTTTCCTGCTTCTCTGTCAATGTTTACTCGGTCTGCTGTGCTTCTCATAGTCAGCCGGCAATTTTAACACACCATCCGACCAGTTTTTACAATGTTTTCCTCAGTTCTCTGTATTACTGGCTGTGTTGACCTCTCTTCATCAGTGATGCTTTCTCCCCCTCAGAAAAATGTTTATTTAATTTATTTATACACTGCCATTTTCTTCATGACCATTATCCCCATAAACTTGAATTAACACGTCCTTGATTTTCCAAGGACGTGTTAATTCCACTCTCGCCAAGTTTAACAAGAAAGTTCATGTTTGTTTGTTGCTCTAATTCAAGCTCTGACATAAATACGTAACCACAATAACGAAGGCCACTCAGCACGACACCGCCACATGTCAACACGAGCACGGCTGTGAGACACTGATACACCACGGTTATGAAACCGTACCCATTGTGTGTACAGTGCTGCCAAAGTAAGCATGCGGTGGCAAGTTTGTGAACTTAATTGTCAGGCCTTGTGAGAGATATTTAGGAAGTACACTGATGGAACCCACAGAGAGGTTGGAACGGTGGTGACTTGTGGTATTCTGGCTCGTTTCCTTCAGTGGAGTGGAGCAAGGTGAAGGATCTGAGTGTGGACGTGTTTGACTGGAGGGAGTTGAGGATTCCTTCAGGGGCTGTCAAGTGGGCTGTTGGATGAACCTAGAAGTTTATAGTTTTGCTTTGAAGCCACTTGCAAATCACTTTTGAGTGAATATGAGTAGGATTCCAGTTTAATTCTTTGTAAATAAATGGACAAGTGATTTTCTCAGCACAAGTTAGTAAAACGTTCACTCCATCCTCACTCGTCTGTCAGCCGTGTTATCACATTAAGGGAATAGTCTTTGGCCGTGGTTCTCTTTACTGTGTGTTTGTTTTCTTTTAAATTATATTTTATTTTTGTATAGTTTGGGGCTTTAAGCTCTACTTTTGGGGAGGATTTTTTGTTTTCTAAACTTCTTAAGTTTATGTTCAGTTTATATTTACCTTTTCTTTTTACTAAAATGAAATATTAAGTCTATACATTTCCTTCATATATGTTAATCCAGCAGTGTTCTTTCTTTGTTTCTTTTTTTTTATTTTTTTTGCAGTTTTTGGTTGGGGCTGGGTTTGAACCTGCCACCTCTGGCATTTGGTGCCGGCGCCCTACTCCTTGAGCCATAGGCGCCACCTCTTTGTTTCTTTTTCTCTCTGTCCTTCTCTTTCTCTCTTTTCTTTCTTTCTTTTTTAAAAGTTGTATTATTTTTTCATTGATCCATTGGTTATTTAGAAATGTTTCTTACACTGTTTTATCTTTTTGTACTGTAGCCTAATTGTATCATGGTTAAGAAATATAACCTGTATCATTCTATTCGCTAATAGATTTTTTGCTTTGAACAGTTGGGTGCCATTTACTGATAGAGATTAATTTGGAGGTAGCAAGTAGGACCAAGAACGTGTTTTGGAAATGCCTGTGAGAATCCGAGTAGAGAGGTCAAGTGGGAAGTTGGACTTGATCTGTATGTTAATTTTTAGAAATGTAAGGCATATTTAATATTCTTGAATAAATTTCTCTAATTAGGAAATTTTTTTTTAAGTTGCAGAAGACCCTGCAAAGTCACTTACAGAAATATCTCCTGATTTTGGCCATTCTTCACCACCACTACAACCTCCTTCTGTGAGCTCACTGCCCAGCAAGAACAGATTTCACGCTTTGCCATTCAGTCTGACAAAGATGCCCAATCCCAATGGCAGTATTGGCCACAGCCCACTTTCTCTGTCAGCTCAGTCTGTGATGGGGGAACTGAACAGTGCACCTGTCCAGGAGAGTTCCCTCTTGGCCATGTCTTCTGGCAACTCATAAGGTCTAGAAGTGGGCTCACTGGCCTAAGTGAAAGAGAATCCCCCTTTCTATGGGGTGATCAGTTGGATTGGGCAGCCGCCAGGACTCAATGAAGTGCTAGCCAGATTGGAACTGGAAGATGAATGTGCGGGCTGTACAGATGGAACCTTCAAGGGCACTCGGTATTTTACCTGTGCCCTGAAAAAGGCGCTGTTTGTTAAACTGAAGAGCTGTGGGCTGGATTCTAGGTTTGCATCACAGCAGCCAATTTCCAATCAGATCAAACGCTGTAACTCTTTAGCATTTGGAGGCTACTTAAGTGAAATAGTAGAAGAAAATACTCCACCAAAAATGGAAAAAGAAGGTTTGGAGATAATGATTGGAAAGAAGAAAGGTATCCAGGGTCATTATAATTCTTGTTACTTAGACTCAACCTTATTCTGTTTATTTGCTTTTAGTTCTGTTCTGGACATGGTGGTGTTACTTAGACCCAAAGAAAAGAATGATGTAGAATATTACAGTGAAACTCAAGAGCTACTGAGGACGGAAATTGTTAATCCTCTAAGAATATATGGATATGTGTGTGCCACAAAAATTATGAAACTGAGGAAAATACTTGAAAAAGTAGAGGCTGCATCAGGATTTACCTCTGAAAAAAAAGATCCTGGGTGGCGCTTGTGGCTCATCCAGTAGGGCGTTGTCCCCGTATACCAAAGGTGGTGGGTTCAAACCCAGCCTCGGCTGAACTGCAAAAACAGAAAAATAGCCGGGCATTGTGGTGGGTGCCTGTAGTCCCAGCTATTGGGGAGGCTGAGGCAAGACAATTGCCTAAGCCCAGGAGTTGGAGGTTGCTGTGAGTTCTGTGACACCACAGCACTCTACAAAGGGCGACAAAGTGAGACTCTGTCTCTACCAAAAAAAAAAAAAAAAGAAAGAAAGAAAAGAAAAAGATCCTGAAGAATTCTTGAATATCTTATTTCACCATATTTTAGAATAGCACCATTACTAAAAATAAGATCAGCAGGTCAAACAGTACAAGCTTGTTACTTCTATCAAATTTTTATGGAGAAAAATGAGAAAGTTGGAGTTCCTACAATTCAGCAGTTGTTAGAATGGTCTTTTTTTATTTTTTTGGAGACAGAGCCTCAAGCTATCACCCTGGATAGAGTGCTGTGGCATCACAGCTCACAGCAACCTCCAATTCCTGGGCTCAAGCGAGTCTCTTGCCTCCACCTCCCAAGTAGCTGGGACTACAGGTGCCCGCCACAACACCCGGCCATTTTTTGGTTGCAGCCGTCATTGTTGTTTGGCGGGCCCGGGCTGGATTCGAACCCACCAGCTCAGGTGTATGTGGCTGGCACCTTAGCCCGTTGAGCCACAGACACCGAGCCTAGAATGGTCTTTTATCAATAGTAACCTGAAATTTGCAGAGGCACCATCGTGTCTCATTATTCAGATGCCTCGTTTTGGAAAAGTCTTTAAACTATTTAAAAAATTTTTCCCATCTCTGGAATTAAATATAACAGATTGACTTGAAGACACTCCCAGGTAGTGCCAGGTATGTGGAGGCCTTGCCATGTACGAGTGCAGAGAACGCAATGATGGACCGGACATCTCAGCAGGAAAAATCAAGCAGTATTGTAAAACCTACAACTCTCACGTCCACCTTCATCCCAAGAGGTCAAATCATAAATAGAACCCAGTGTCACTTCCCAAAGATTTACCTGACTAGGCCTAGACACACGGCTGCATCCCTTGCCAGAGGGTGGAGTTATTTGCTGTTCTCTGCATAGAAACAGCCACTAGGTTGCTTTTGTGAAGTGCGGGAAGGGAGACTCCGCCTGGCTCTTCTTTGACAGCATGGCTGACCGTGATGGAGGTCGGAACGGCTTCAACACTCCTCAAGGGAGTTTGTTTTTGTTTTTGTTTTTGTTTTTGTTTTTGTTTTTGAGACAGAGCCTCAAGCTATCGCCCTGGGTAGAGTGCTGTGGCATCACAGGTCACAGCAACCTCCAATTCCTGGGCTCAAGTGAGTCTCCTGCCTCTGCCTCCCAAGTAGCTGGGACCACAGGCGCCCGCCACAACGTCTGGTCATTTTTTGGTTGCAGCCGTCATTGTTGTTTGGCAGCCCCGGGCTGGATTTGAACCTGTCAGCTCAGGTGTATGTGGCTGGTGCCTTAGCCGCTTGAGCCACAGGCGCCGAGCCAAGGATTCCTATGTTTAAAAAGAAATTGCTTTTGTGTTACTTAAGTATTCAATAAGAAGCATTTTGCACTCTAGAAAAGTATGTTTGTGTTGGGTTTTTAGGATGTCTAAATGAAGTTATTAATATCTGAAGCTTTAAGTTAAGTGCATTGATCATATAATATTTTTGGAAGCATAATTTTTTTTTTTTTTCAGTAGAGACAAAGTCTCATTTTATTGCCCTTGGTAGAGTGCTGTGGCGTCACACAGCTCACAGCAACCTCCAACTCCTGGACTTAGGCGATTCTCTTGCCTCAGCCTTCCAAGTGGCTGGGACTACAGGCGCCCACCACAACGCCCAGCTATTTTTCTGTTTTTGCAGTTTGGCCAAGGCCAAGTTTGAACCCACCACCTTCGGTATATGGGGCTGGCGCCCTACTCGATGAGCCACAGGCGCCACCCTGGAAGCATAAAATTTTAATTGTGCAAGTTTAAAACCTCCTTTAGTCCATTGAGAATGTAAATAAATGTGTCTTCTTTATGGACCAAGGATAGGAAATCATTTTTACTTTGTAACTAAAGGTTGCCTTGGGGAGAAATACTTGGTTTTAGTGAGTCTACTTTCAATCCAGTTTTTTTTTTTTTTTTTTTGATACAGAGCCTCAAGCTGTCACCCTGGATAGAGTGCTATGGCATCACAGCTCACAGCAACCTCCAATTCCTGGGCTCAAGCGAGTCTCCTGCCTCCGCCTCCCAAGTCGCTGGGACCACAGGCGCCCGCCACAACGCCCGGCCA
>CAUYON010146837.1:0-28605 GCA_963573935.1 Arctocebus calabarensis
TAGTTTGCTGCTTTTTTACACAAAATGAACCAAAGTTTTAAAATTAATAACAGGTCTCAAGAGTATTAACTTGGGTTGGGTAGGGTTTTTTTTTTTTTTTTTTTTTAAACAAGCACACTAAGTTAGTGGACCCATTGGTACATCTTTTATTACAAATTGTGCTTTTAGTCCATTGCCTAATTGGCCATAGGCTTCCAGATTCTTTTGTGTTTCTGTCTGTGAGATTTCCAAAACAGGCAGTATATCTTCTTTTCTAACAACATGGGAATGTCAAGAGGACTGTAAACTTTTTGAGTGCCTCCCTGGGGTGGGATACAGGTTTTGGATGAGTTTAAAGGGCTCCTTATAGTCCTTGAATTCATAAGCACCATTGTCTACCTTTTTCAGGCGGGAGCAGAATCCATTGTATTTCTTGATCCAGCAAGAAAACTGGGGCCCAAATTAAAGAGCTACATGAGTAGTCTCAGACCAGAGCAGCTCCTTTTGGGAATGTCTGGTATCTTCTAGTTGTCACAATTTGGGAGGTCCTACTGACACCTGGTAGGTAGAGGTTAGGATGCTGCTGAACATCATTTTTGCACAGGATAACCCCCTGTAGCAAAGAATTATCAGGCCTACAGTTTCAGTAGTGCTAAGGTTGCGAAACTCTGCTTCAGCAAGAGGAAAATACTGTTAAATTCTGTTGCCTTATTATGGCAAAGCGAGTTACACATTTGGGCATTGTTACCTCTTAGAATAGAGATAGGCCAAGAATCAGCTCCATCTGCCTTCTCTAAAATCAGCATGAGAGAATTCTTCAAACCATAGTCCTTTCAGATTTTT
The DNA here is from genome assembly GCA_963573935.1 of Arctocebus calabarensis. NCBI lineage: Eukaryota > Metazoa > Chordata > Mammalia > Primates > Lorisidae > Arctocebus > Arctocebus calabarensis. The sequence continues at coordinate 823 of CAUYON010146837.1, forward strand.
TTTTCTTCCTTTTCTTCCTTTTTTTCATGATGATAGCAGAGTAGGGCTAGTGGTAGTTGTTTTTAAGTTCCTATTGGGAATATTCCGCGGTGTTTTGTAATCATCTTTTTTCTCATGAAGAGGTAAAGGTCCTTTCAGGTGAGAGAGACCTTTCACAATTAAGTTCAGCTCCTTGTTGGAAATTAGCTTGATTTCCACCAAAAATATCTAGATCATTGAAATGCTATTGTTATACAAGAGAAGATTTTTCTTTGGAAGTATTGGACTTGCAGAGGATTGATTGATTGATTTAGACAGAGTCTCACTTTGTTACCTTGGGTAGAGTGCTCTGGCATCGTAGTTCACAGCAATCTCAAACTCTTGGGCTCAAGTGATCTTCTTGCCTCAGTCTCCCTAGTGGCTGGGACTACTGGCACCTGCCACAGTGCCCTGCTATTTTTATAGGCAGAGTCTTACTGTTGCTTGGGCTGGTCTAGAACTCCTGAGCTTAAGCAATCCACCCACCTTGGCCTCCCAGAGTTGCTAGGATTACAGGCATGAGCTACCATGCCTGACTGGGAAAGATTTCTTTATGTGAGGCCCATTTGTTTTGGCTGCCCATTCAATAGGAACTGGAATTCATCTTAGTTGTTGTCTAAGTCTTTCAGAAATATTGTCTTCCTTAACCTTCCTTTGTCTATGTTGAGCATTCTCAATCATTTCAGCCATTCTCCTGTGACATTGGTTTAAGATATGTGTAATAGATGGGGCCTCCTCAGAATTCAGCATGAACTGCCATGGCCTCATCCATCTCAATGGAGGGATCAGGGCAGACAACACTGCAAAGTAGTTCTCTTCTCTTATTTACCCTTTTGGTTAGGACAAAGTAAGTGTACTTGTCTTTGTCCGGGTCTAATACATTGTAAAAAAAAAAAAAAAAAAAAATGTTTTGAATTTTTAAGTAGTCTGTGTCCAAAACATGAGTTTTTTTTTTTTTAATTCACGAACACTGATTGGTGAACCTTAGCTTTACTTGGGTTTACTTTTTTCCCCTTCAAATTCCACTGGGCTGTGAGTTTTTAAAAAATTCCCTACTCTGATAGGGATGGGAGTAGGATTCCCTACTCTGATAGCCCTACTCTGCTTATCATCATGAAAAAAGATAGAAAAAAAATCTGAAAAGACAACTATGGTTTGAAGGATTCTCTCATGCTGACTTGAGAGACTTGAGTGACTTTTTTTTTTTTTTTTTTGCAGTTTTTTGCCGGGGCTGGATTTGAACCCGCCATCTCTGGCATATGGGGCGGGCACCTTACTCCTTTGAGCCACAGGCGCCGCCCAGAGTGACTATTTTTATAAAGACATTTGATTTTGGGAGACATAACTGTTTTGAAATGTGGCTTTTTATCTTTAAGTATGTCTACCTTGGTTAACCTGAAAAGAAATTATAAATGACCTAAAGTGGCCAGTGGTGGCAATTCCATGGTAACTGACTTGATTGAACATTTTGGGGGTAAATTGTGGAAGAGAAAATGCTTGTTTGGGCTTCTTAATGGATAAATGGTGTTCTAAAAATTCCATTGTGTGCTTCTAAAGGTGCCGGGTAATAGATTGGTAGCTTTACCTCCTAGTAAGTCATCTCCTTGCATTTAATAGTGTCAAGATTTAGGAGAAGCAGGGTTAGGCTTAGTGTATTTATGTACACAAACCTTTCTTTCATAATATGGAAGCCTAACCGGCTCATAGCAAGGACCTACTTTAACTAGATCTAAGCAGAGGATTTTCTTATAGTATAAGCAAGAATTTTTAGGTTATTTCATATCCAGTTTAGGATGCATATTTGTGAGATGATATTTGTGCCTGCTTCCCAAATTGTTTTTATAAATCCTACTTCTTGGATACTTGATTTTACATTTTGGGGTCATGATTTTGCCACTTCCTTTTTGTTTGTTCAAGGCTGACCCCGAAAATTAACTTTCTAAATTTAAATATTTAGCTTCTCAAATTGAACTGAGTTCAGTCTAGAACTGGACTTAATAGAGGTTAAGAAGATTATAAGCTAAATATTTAAACATGAAAAATAACTTAGTCCTTATGAAGTTGTTTGTTTTATTTTTCATTGGGAGGGACTTGGTTAAGAGACAGTAGAGCTGGATACCACAGAAGGAAGGCAAAGGCTATGATGGCTTTTATTCTTTCATTGAACAAATGTTAATTAAACTCACACAATGTTCAGAGAGCTTTGAGGGCTAGGTTGCTATGAGAGGTCCAAGGCTTGCCTCTATGGAGAAGCTAATCTTTTACATCATTTGGACCAGTGTGAACAATACAAGGTAGTGTGTAGTGATGAAACTTTTATGACACAGGAAAAAAAGAAGGGAGTCTTTTTGGCTCTGGGTGATTAAGGGTATTATTACAGAGGAGGTGGGGACATTTTAGTGAAACCTGGTAGGGAGCACTTAGGCAGGATAAAGGAAATGGGTGGGGGGAGAATTCCAAGTGGAAGCCACGGAGAAAGGAAGCTGCTGTGCATGTTTGGGCCATGCTGTTTCCAGCTTTGTTGAGTGATAGATGAGGGGATACTTGGGAAGATGGGTTTGGGATGTATTGTAGAAGGCCTTGATAATGCTAGTTGTGGTATTTGGGATGTTGAAGGAAAAGAAAAGGAAGATTAGTCAGATAGCAGGGCAGGGGCTATATTATTCTGTTTTGTTAATTCACCCAGCAGCTGATATGAGGCCTAAGAGCAAATGTTAGATGAATGTTGGTTGAAATGATTTGAGTAGAGGGAGACATGACTAAGGAGGGAAAGGGTTGAGGAAGTGAAGTCTGAACTAGGTAGGGGAGCAGCAGTAGGACTGTGCTGTGAGAAACCCTGTCACCTAGCAGTTCATTAGATTAGGAGATTGGAAATGCACAGGAGAAAGACCCTAAGGTGTTAACCTCTGCAAGAAGGTAAAATAATGGTATCATTTATTAACTGAAGAAGAGATGTCAGCAGCAGAGAACTTGGTGTTGATTGTGCTGCTGGTGCAGTGGCTAGGGAGGAGGCAGTGAACGAGGGGAAAGAATGAGTTTATTGCTTTTTTTTTGCCTTCATACTATATAACCTTTCTTTCATCTCTCCTGCTAAATCAGTACTTCTGCCAAGAACCTCAAGGATTTTTTTCAACAAGACCTCTATTTGTGCCTTTATTCTATACCCAGATCATAGCTGACTTTGCCTGGTAGCCCTTTGTGGGCAATGGTTTTAGGAAATTTTCATTTGAAGGAAGATGTTTGACACTTGTGTGCATGTGGGAGAGTTGCCATGAATCATTTTGCTTGGTTACTGCCAATGGAGTGTGTTAATTATTTGAATTTCGACATTTTTCCTCTTTAAAGGATTTTTAACATTATAAATTTGTATAGAATCCTCTAACTTATTCCTCCATTGCTAAAATTCTTTGCTATAGTCATTGTTTTCTTCCTTCTGTTTCATTTTAATTCTTGTATCATTTGGCCAACACCTTCAGACACCTTCAGGTTGATGATTCCATACCCTTTTTTGTGTTGAGAAATTTCATGTAAACATAAGGCTGAGTGTGTAATTGTCTTGAGAAACTACTTTGTTTCAAAAGAAATAATTATTCTTATTGTTCATTATGTCCCTGATGAAACAAACACTGAAATTTTAATAGAAGCTCTAGTCAGTGTGAATTATTTGTGTGTGGTTAATTTTCTTCTTTTTTTTTCCCCTAATGTGAGGCACAGTCTGTATTTTAAACTTTTACTCCTTAAGACACTTGTCTTAAGCTACCTTGGTTGAGTTTGAGAACAGAAATGATAGCAAGGAAAGTTAAGTAAACATGAAATTAAAAAGGCCGTAAAGAGTACATTTTGGTAAACCAAAATATCACTTGGTGGCATAAAGCCACAGATACATTCCAAAAAAAAAAAAAATTGCGGAAATGTGGTTTTGCTGTCTGTCTTGGCAGTCTGTTTCAACTGTCAGAAACATACGTTGCTTTATGGGATGTTTTTTTCACGTCTAACCGCAGTTTTAATTTCCTTCATTCCACCCACACCTCCTACCACACCCCCATGTATCTAGTGCTAATTTATGGGCAATTTGAATGTAATGACATAATTATCATCCAGCCAAAGGGTCAGTGCTTGTGGCAAAAGTTCTTTTCTTGGGTGTGCTAATTCTGTGCTTTTGGGAACTCCAAAATCCTTGTTCTTGGACTTTTCAGTCTAAGATTTAGGTTTTTAAGAGGTGGTTTTGAAATGTTTTTTTTTTTTTTCTTGCCAAAAATATAATATTAAAGAAAATGAATATTAAATATAATTTAGAAAGCATAAGAATCACTCAGGGTCCTATCACTCAACCCTAACTGCTGCCCCAAAGCTGAGGTATCATTGTATGTCTACCATAGTAGTACTGTGGCTGATGGAGATTATGCTCCCCCCCATTGAAAAATACTGGTTGAGGTTCAAAGGGTAATACATAAAATAAATAGTACAAAAAGTATATGGTAAAATGAAACCATAGATCTTTAATTTTGATTTTTGGTAACTTGGTGGTTTCTTCAACTCCTTATGGGCAATAAAATACTAAATATTTTTTAGAATCTAGTCCTAATTCAGCCAGTAACTTCCTGTGACCTTGGCAAATCATTTAACTTCTGAGTCTCATTTCGTTATCCATAAAATAAGGGGTAGGACTAGATACTTTCTATAACATGAAGGTTCTCAGGCCCTCTAATCCGGGACCTGGGCATTACTATTTTCTAAAACAGTAGTTCTCAACCTTCCTAATGCTGTGACCCTTTAATTCAGTTCCTCATGTTGTGGAACCATAAAATTATTTTCGTTGCTACTTCATAAGTGTAATTTTGCTGCTGTTATGAATCGTAAAAATATCTGATACGCAGGATATATTCAGGCGACCCCTGTGAAAGGGTCATTCAACCCCTAAAGGGGTTAAGACTGACAGGTTGAGAAAGAGTGTTCTACAAGCTCTCAAGGTGATTCAGTGCACAGCAGGGTTGGGGACCAGTGAGCTAGAGTAGTGCTTCTCAAACCTTAATGCGCATACAGACCACTGGGGAGCATGTTGAAATTAGATTATTTTGGCAGGTCTAGGTTGGTGCTTGAAAAGCTCAGGTGATACTGATGCTACTGGTCTGCTGACCATTTTGAGTAGCAAAGAGCCCAAAGTCTCCAGATTTTCTTCTATTTCTGTGTTATTTCTTACCTGCATGGTATAGTTTATGTAGTTCTTGGAATTCATGTGCTGCTTGGATGAGGCCCCAGATTTAGGATGTTAAGATTGGTGGTGTGGTATCTGCAAAACCTCTCATTGCTTAATGTTCCAGAGTTTTGGGTATTTGGAACAATTCTGCATATTGAAATAATTTTAATAGAACCTTGCTTTAGGTAGCCTGACAGCTCTGGCTGGTGGCTGGTGGGTTGTTACATTGCTAGAGAAAAGAGGGTTGGTTTTAATTTTCCTTGCTTTAATCACTTAGACCCCACTTTAACAGATACGTACAATTTCAAGTTGTCTCCTTTCTTCTCTTCAACAGATACTCTCCCCGTATTGATCTCTAATTCTTGAGCAATATTTTGGGGGTAAATGGGTAAAAAAAAAAATCACAAAGTGCATTTTGTTTTCATTTTGTTTCTCACTTAAGCACATATGTTTAAAGCAAGCAGAACTCCCCCAGAAATTTATTATAGAAATATATTTTGTTCTGAAAGAAGCTCAAACATATTTTGGCTGTTACGTTTAACCCCATACTTTAACCCTACCTACTCTTAGGAAATTGTTTTTAGAAATAAGATAAAAAATAAAAATACTAGTTAAAATTTGTGGTCCTTTATTTTTGTTGGCTGCAGCACAGCTTCAGATTAGCAGGCATCGTGACCTAGTTAGTTGGAAGACCTCTGAATGGGGTATTTGAAGAACTGATTTCTGGACCTTCACTCACCCTTTAATAGAGTTTTATAACTTGTTAGTAAACCCAAGAGGAGATTAAGGTATCTTCCTTTCTGAGGCCTGAGTTGGAGAATTTTATTGCTTTGGAGGAACATACCCATCACCTAGTCTAAAAAGCTAAGACAATAAATAGATTGCAATTTTTTTTTTTTTTTTTTTGAGACAGAGCCTCAAGCTGTCCCCCTGGATAGAGTGCTGTGGCATCCACAGCTCACAGCAGCCTCCAATTCCTGGGCTCAAGCGAGTCTCCTGCCTCCGCCTCCCGAGTAGCTGGGACTACAGGCACCCGTCACAACGCCCGGCCATTTTTCGGTTGCAGCTGTCATTATTGTTTGGTGGGCCCAGGCTGGATTTGAACCCACCAGCTCAGGTGTACGTGGATGGCCCCCCAGCCCGTTGAGCCACAGGCGCCAAGCCTATAATTTGCAATTTAAGAATGTTGCTTTGGAACAGTGCTGCTCAGAGTGTGGTCCATGGATTGGTGCAGTTCTGTGAAGTATTTGGTAAAGATGAAGGATGAAATAAGGCACTTGGACCAGAATATAAATCTACAACACTTCTTCATTCGTGGTGAAATAAAACAACCCCCCCTCCCCCCCATGGAGCCTAACTAATGAGTGGTTGATTCACATTCTGGCATTAGCCCCTTACCTTCTTACTGATTGATAGCAGTTTGGAAACTGGCTTCTTTCCTTAGAACTGCTTTAAAATATTAAGCAGTCAAAAGGGTTGTCATTGTTGTTTTATAAGTTAGGAATTGACTCAAGTTGAAGTTCATATAATAAAGGAAAGTATATAGTAAAACTTAAAGAAAACAATAAAAAATTAGAAGGCAAGTTAGGGTAAAGGTAAGCTTCAAATTCAAGGTGGCATGGACATGTATAACCGAGAGTCAAAGTCAAGGCAGTTGACTCAGATTCACAACTAAGAAGTTGTAAGAAGCACTGCAGTTTATGCTTTTGGTTAATGCAAAACTTGTTTACATTCTTCTGAGTACTTCTAAATTGTTCTCTAATAAGAGAGTGGTTTTTATTTCATTTTTGATCATCTACCTAATGGAAAGAATGTATTTCTGTAAGTCTCAAATAACTTTTATTCCATAGTCTTGTATTTAAGAACTGTGTACTATCAGAGAGGCTTTAAAATTAAGCCTGACTCCCCACCCTCTGCCTTGTGATATTCTTTACTACTATATATAAAATTTGCTGCATCCAGGGCAAGTATCTGTTTACCAAGAAAAGAGGAAGAGAGATCCTTTAGCAGTAGCAAAACATAAGTACTGAGAATGTCTTTTCTGGGTCACAGTGCAAGAAAGTAGAGAAACAGCAAATTTTCTGGGACTGGGCCTTTGACCTCACTCCTTCCAATCAATGGGAGACACTTGTCCTCTTAGCCTGCATTTACCCCCTTAGATCTGTTCTCAGTCACCTCATGAGCCTTGCAGCCCTTCCCCTGAGTAGTGTAAATTAGTGAGGGATGCTTTCTTAATTGAGATACAGAAAGAGCCCTAAGCTTGAATCAATACCTAACAATACATCTACTCAATTTGTAGCCCTATCTAATCTCACTTGTCTTAAAAGAACTGATTAGCTCAAGGAATTTTATTCGTAATTCTACTCTCATAAATATTTCTGCCAGTCGAATCTGGGGTAGCTGTTCTTCCCATTTCATGGTTATTAAAACAAGAGTCCGGAAGCACTTGGGGGTTTGTTTAAAGTCATAGTTTAGTTAGATTAGTAACTAGGAGGTCACACTGTGATTTACAACTTCAGGATTGTATTATTTATAGCATCTGTGTGCTTTTAAGAGTGTTTTGTCAACTAAGTCTAAATTCTTCCCATGACTTTCCATAACCGTCCCTCAAACAAACTTTGACCCCAAGCTCTTGATTTCCCTATTTTAGTGCATGGTAGCACTAAAATATCCATTCCTTGTATGCTGGGATCATGTATTCTTTACTTCTCTTGTTGTCTAGATCCAGTGAAGCCACACCTGCTGCTGATTCGCCCTGTGTACTCTGTTACCACCACACCTGCTGATGGTTCTCCTTGTGTAGTCTGTCACCATCACCTGTCAACGCTGGGAATTATGTTGGCCTCCAGGCATTTTGCCTACAGTCTTTGCTTTTACAGGGGCTCAGGGTACTCTTCTGTATCTGTCTTTTGGTGTTTGGTCATTATTCAGGGGCCCTACTCTACTCCTGGAAATCCTGCCATTATTCCCAGCATGGCTCTTATCTGTTCATTTCCTAGGTAATCTCATTCACAATGTTGAGTAGATAGATGAATCTTCATTTTTTTCTGTAATTCAAACTTCTCTTCTGAAAGTATGGCATGTCTTCATTTCCCCTGAATGTCTCTTGGGTACTTAAACTCAGCAGGTTCCAAAATGACATCCTCCTCCACAAGCCTGCTCAGCAATCCCTAGCAGAGGAAATGGCAGCACTGTCCACCCAATTTCTCAGAAACCTGCTGGGCAACAAGTGATCATTGCTCCTCCCTCTTATTCATTAATCACACCCAGTCAATCATGAGGTCTTCTGGAATCTACTTCCAGTTAATCTTGCCTTTGTTTACTTCTCTCCAGCTATATGATTTAACCACTTTACTCTTCTTTGACTTTATCTGTAAAATGGAGACAAGAATGTAATCCTCTTAAAACTGTTCCTTCCAAGTAAGCTCTCTGTGACTGTGAGGATGGTGAGGATGATCATGATACGAGTATATTTGTAATGAGTAATGTAGTAGTCTTCTGACTGGTCGAACCTCGGTGCAGACACTCCTGGTCTACTAGGCTCTTCTGGATATATTCTCTGGCCTTTTTTTTGTGCTGCCACTGCCCCTTTTGCTTTTTTGTTATTTGAATCTGAATGTTCCATGCTGGTGCAACAAACTGACCTGCTTTGGAATGGCCTTGCCTTTTATCCTGAACCACTCTTCCTCTGTCTGTCAGACTCATTTCACCCTCAGTTACTCAGGGATACAGTCCTCTGTGAAGCATTTTAAAATACCATGCATTCTATATATTTGTTTCAGTGTCTATTTTCCTTGACTATGAGTTCTGTAAATCTGTCTTGTTAACCCTAATGTTTTCTTAGGCTGTGATGAAGTACCTGGCAGAGTAGTAGACAATTACTGATAATTGTGAGATTAATATGGTACACATATTACTAACTCTTCAGCGCCAGAGGGAGTTTCTTCTACTCCCACCCTTATGTTTCTGGGGCTTCTTTGTGTACCACCCGGTGCACTTGCCACATGATGTCTGTTGTTGTGTTTATTTCTATTTGGTCTTCTCTCCTACTAGATTATAAACATCTCAAGGGTTCAGGCCAAACTCTGCATTTACTGCTCTTTCTGCCACAGCTTTTAGCTGAGCGTAAGAGCCAATACCTGAAAAGTGTCTTATTGCAGTTCCTAAGTCTCAGGGCACTTTGGGAATTCATTTTGTTCCTATTCTGAAATTATCTTTCATCCTCCATCTTTCCTCTTGTGGTATATCTTGTGGTTATAAATCTCTTCTTTACTTCCACAGCCGTTCAAATAAAATTAGTGACAAGAAAGGGATGGAGGACAGAAATGCATTCTAGTGTCTTGATTTGTCTGGTATTTAATATCACTTCCCCAGCAATTGTCCTTGGTAGGTCCTTGCCACCTTCCAAATAAAGTTCAAACTCCTCTTTAGTGTTGTAGTCAAGACCTTCCACAGTCTGGCTCCAGTGAACCCTTTCTGTTCATGTTTTCCACTGTTTTTCATTGTGTGCATCCTGTGTTCTAGCTTAATGGTTTTCAAGCCTGCCTGCACATTAGAATCACCTGGGGACCTTTAAAATAAAATAGTGAAACCTGGGTCCTCCCCGGAAGATTGTGAGTTAGTGGGCCTGGGTGTTGGTGTTTGTAAAGTCTGAAACTGAGGCTAGAAACCCCTGATCAGCTGGCTGGCTCAGTGTTTACCACAGAATATGAACTCAGTTTTGAGGAGAAAAAGTCTGACAGTCAAAGAAGTTTGAGGAATATTGCCTTTAAAGTGCTACTTTCCAAAGATGTGTGGAACACTATGTGTGAAAGGCCCTGAGATGTTCCAACAGGAAGGAAGGCTATTTAACTCTCTTCAAGGTGTGTGGGGTCCTCTGATCAGGGAGGCCATTGTGTGTATAGTGCTTATTAATAAATGTCTGCAAACTTTTGTGTAGAAAGTGTTCTGGGAGATGATATTTTCAGCTATACCTCAACTTCTAAATCACTTTTTTATTTGTTCTTTTCAGGTCATCTCATCCAAACCAGATATCTCCACCCCAGAGTTCTCGCTTAGACCCTCTATTTTGTCTTTTTCATAGCACTTCTCACTATCTGAAATTCTTCATATATTGTGTGTTTGCTTCCATCTCCCTACCCTTGCGATGTGATCTCCAAGACACCAAGGACTTATTTGTCTTGTTCACCCTTGTATCTCCATTCAGCACCTAAAATTGTCCTATCAAATAGTACATGTTTAATAAATATTTGTTGAATGGACAAAAGCTGGTACATTTATGGTTTGGGCTTTTTCTAAGGTGCATGTGTTTAAATATTTTAAACTATTACAATTTAATTTTAAAAGAAACTTGAAAATTTAAAAGTAAAATTTAAAATTGAATAGAAATGTAGGGTCACAAATGATGACAATATTTTCCTCTATTTATAATTTCCTCAACCTGTCTATTAAAGGTATTGAAAAAGAAGAAAATAAGCAGAAGTAGGCGTGAACTTAGTGATAGAGAAAATGCAATTATTATTATTATTTTTTTTTTTGGCCGGGGCTGGGTTTGAACCCTCCACCTCTGGCATATGGGGCCGGTGCCCTACTCCTTTGAGCCACAGGTGCCACCCCAAAAATGCAATTATTTTTATGATTATGAAGAGTTCTCCGTCTAGTCCAGGATTTTTTCTTTCTAATTTCATAGCCAGCCTGATCCGGGTAGCTTCCTCTTACCCCTCACCCCCCATGTTCAGGGAACACATTTGTGTGAGGAATCGGTGAATGGTGGAAGACTTTTGTGTAGGGTGCACAACTCCAATGACCAAAGAAAGGAAAAAAGGAAACCAGGGAAGAATACTTGAAGTAAAATTTTACTAATTATTAGAACCTTCCAATTATGAGAGTATTCAGATAAGTTTGTCAAGATGGAGGGAAAGTACATTGTATATTATAACCCAGTTGTGGGGTCCTAAGTGAGATTGCCGGGTGCCCACAGATGAAGCAACAAGTGATATTGCAGCATCTCTTGGACCTTGTTTGGAAGGGATTTGAATGGTTTGTTCTCTTTAGGTGTCCTGATGCTACAGCTTTAGGTGTCCTGCTGTAGCATGAGGACAGCATGAACTACAGCTCTGACTGCTGTAAATTTTTCGCAAAGTAAGTATGAACTGGTCTGCATATTCTGTAGCATCTATAATTCCTGAGACCTACTATACCTTGAATTGTTAGGAATTGCTCTTTTTATTTCCTGTGAGCCCAGCACTATTGTATGAGTACGGCCTTTGCTTGGGCTGTTAAAATTATCAAGTTGGTTTACTCAGGACAGATATCATTGTAAAGATTTCTCATGACCTCTTAAGAGAGTTTTCATGAACTCTTCATGAGTATTCATGTGCTCTCCCCTGTGCCACCTAATCAAGTCCAGTGAGTCAGGTGATTGGCATCGTGTGGGTCAGGTGTAAGTAATCTCAGGAAGGGGGTGGAGCTGCATCTCCTTTATTGCATTTAACAATAATCATAATAACCTATCCTGTTAAGGTTTCAGAATGGAATCTTTAATCATTTACTCACCAGTCAAGAATTGTCTGAAATGAATTTGCATTTCCTTTTCTTGCCCACTGTGATTATTTATTCTTTTTTGAACAGCATGGTGTCCTAAATGGCAGAATAGATGTGTGATGAGAAGTTAAATAAACCAAGTCAGAATATAAGCAGGTTTTCCAGATGGATATTTCTTTATGGTTGATACATTGATGTGCTCTAACTTTAGTCATACCCTATTTTATTGTGCTTTTCTTTATTGTACTTCAGATTGTGTTTTTTTTACAGATTGAAGGTTGTAAACCTGTGTTGAGCTATTTTTTTTTTACAGATTGAAGGTTGTAAATCTGTGTTGAGCTATTTTTCCAATAGCAAGTACTCATCTCATATCTCCGTGTAACATTTTGATAGTTCTCATATCAAACTTCCTCATTATATCTGTTAATGGTGTTGATGTTACTAGTATGACTGTTTGGGGGCACCGTGAACCATACCTATAGAAGATGGTGAGGTGCTGTGTCTTACTGGTGTACTGACTGGCCATTCCCTTGCTTCAAGGATCTCTTTCATGGTTTCCTCTCCTTCAGGTCAGGGCATGCTAGAATTGGAAGGAGGCAGGGAAAAAAATACTGAGGAATGTGAGGTTAATAGAGATTTAATGAAAAACAGATATACCAGAAGTAATCACACAAGGAAGCTTTAGCCCAACCTAAGCAGAAAGACCAGAAAATACAGCATGGCTCTTAATGTAAAAGGTTGCTTGTTGCTTTTCTGAAAATGAGTATCCTTGAGGAGAACTTGGTCAAGACCATAATCTGTTTTATTCCTTTATCCAAAGTTGTTTTTTTGTTTTTTTTTTTTGAGACAGAGTCTTACTTTATTGCCCTCAATAGAGTGCTGTTGCGATTCTCTTCTCTCAGCCTCCTGAGTAGCTGGGGACTACAGGCGCCTACCTGGACGCCTGGCTATTATTTTGTTGCTGTTTGACTGGGGCCGGGTTCGAACCTGCCACCCTTGGTATGTGGGGCTGGCATCCTGCCCATTCAGCCACAGGCGTCACCCGTGCACAGAGCTTTTGAAAACAGCTATAATGCTTAGTGAAATAAGTCTTGATAGCTTGAATCTGTTCTTTAGGAAGCTGATAGATGGCCTGTTAAATTGCTTCTTATCATTGCTTTACTAGGCAGTAGTTAAATACTTTGTACAAAGTAAGCACCTGAACTTAGGCATCTGGTTTACCAGGTTGCTAGCAATTCTGCCAATACCTTTGGTACGAACCTCTAAGTCTTCTTGTTCCACTGTGAGTTTAAAAAGAAATTTTAATTAGTTTTATCCATTATATATTTTTATCTCTTTTATAAAGTTGATTTTTGAAAACAGGATGAAAGCTAAGTTGTTAGTTCAGAGAATAGTACTACTTGAATATTTTTCTTCATATTCAGTCTGGATTTTTTTTTTTTTTGGTAGAGACAGAGTCTCACTTTATCACCCTTGGTAGAGTGCTGTGGCATCACACAACTCACAGCAACCTCCAACTCCTGGGTTTAGGCAGTTCTCTTGCCTCAGCCTCCCAAGTACCTGGGACCATAGGCGCCCGCCACAACACCCGGCTATTTTTCTGTTTTGTAGTTCTGCCGAGGCTGGGTTTGAACCCCCCCACCTTCGGTTAATGGGGCTGGTGCCCTACTCGATGAGCCACAGGCACCGCCCTTCAGTCTAGATTTTTATTAAGTCAGAGAATTTCTCATTAGTTCTTTAATCTAGGGTCAGATGGGATCACTTCCAGAAGCTGTAGTTTCTTTAGAAAATTTGGAACAAATCCATGAGCAAATCAAAATAATTTATTTAAAAATGATAGTCTTGGTTTTGCAGTGGTGAAGTGAGAGAGAAGTGTTTTTTCGAAAAAAGGATTTCAGGCAAAATAAGCAGGCACATTTGTCACTTTTTAAAAGTGTTTATATGAAATGGTGAGTATATGTTCTTGACATTTAATAAATAGATTTATCTTTTTAAAAAAATTTGGCAAAGAAAGTAAATTTGCTATAGAAAACTAATGGTGAAAGTTATTCCTGAAGAATGTTTTCCTGAAACTGTAATTGCTCTCTCTTTTTTTTTAAGTTGGCTGCAAATGGTTTCCTAATAACGTTTTATTCTGTTTTATTTCACCAAAACATGTAGTAATGTTCCTTTTTTGATGACAGTCTGAAAACCCCCCCAAACTTTTTTAAACCAACAGTTGCTCTTGATACTTCCCTTAGATTACTAAAATAAAGCTTTCTCTCAAGTTCATTACATTGTTATAATAAAATTTGTGGACTTTTTAAGGAAAGCATATAAGCAGAAATAATCTAAATAAAAATTAGATTTTTATTAAATTAGATCTACATGAGGGAATGTAATTAAATTCAAGTATGGGCTTGCTTAACTAGTTTTTTTGTCTTATTTGAGTGATTAGTGTAATTTATTATAAGTGATATGTATTTGATATTATGGCCTTTAAGTGACTAGTGTAATTTATTATAAGTGATATGGATTTGATATTATGGCCTTTAGTATTTGTTACTTTTTAGTCTAATGATTGAGTTAGGGCATCCTTTTCAATGATTGAGTTAGGGCATCCTTTTCAAAACATGATTGACTTCCCATGATGTGAGATAGTTAATAAATTGTCCAGTGATTCTTGAGTGTTAAGTGTGAAGAAAACAGGAATGAGAGATTCTTCTTGGTGTTTTTTTTTTTGTTTTCTTACTAACTGGTCATGCTACTAGTCCACTGTCCATCACCAGTTTAGAGTTAGCTTGTTGGTATTCATGTGTCAGGTATTGAGTGCACAGCTCAAGGATTTTCATATAATACCTTCTTTGTTAAATTACCCTTTTCTAAGATATTTTGTCCAAACTGAGTTTCTTTTATGGCAGGGATGGTCATCATTTTCATTGGAAAATAGTGTAAAAGTGGGAAATTATAGAGAGAGGAAATAGAATGGTAGTGAGTTGAGGGCACAAAAATAATATATGTGCACCTTTTAAAAAAATATCCTGTGGGAAGGGGAATAGAAGTGTTAAATACTAGTGTTAATGTATTTGACAAAGTATGGCTGCCAAAATGACCTTTGTGTTATATTTTGACATGAACAGTTGTCCTTTTATTGGGGCCATTCATGCTATTTTGGAATATCATAGGCATGCAAAGGCAATAGGTTAGCAGGGTCCATAAAGCATTGGATGCTATTATAACATCTAGTAACCCTAACAGCAATACTTCAGAATTGCTGCCTATTTAAATAGGCTATCTGTGAATGTACTTGCTCAGGGATGCATGACCCACATGACCTATAAATTTGATTGGAAGCTGCAGTGCTGGCATAGGCTGATGGATAGCAGATTAGAACTCTGATTAACCATGTGATTCGCATACTGGGAATATATTGTCTAAGCAAGATTCATCAGATGCAATCAGAATTTCAAGTGGTCAGATGAAATTCAAATGTGTACTGTGGCTTTCCCTCCTCTAATGCTTTTCCTCCTAGGTTGCTTTTTTTCCCTACTTCTTTCCCCAAAGCTGAAAAATACTTCTTTGATGAATCTGCTCCTTACCCTAAAGCTGTCTGTCTGTTATTCATCAGAGAGCAGGTCGCAGTTCAGTGAGCAGAAGAAAAGATTTTAATAGAAGCTGTGCCAACGGCTGTAATGCATCATTTTAGGACCCTAATTACATTACAATGACAAATATCAATGGTGACAACAGCAATAACCTACATCCTTTAATGGCTGTGCTGAAAAAGGAGTTTGGGCCCCACGCCATTAGATTAGACTTAGTTTCAAAACATAGGCCTTTGGAAGAGTGTGTGTCCACAGTGTTATTGGCTGATGGCTAGAGCCTAGGGGAAAAGGCCTGTAAATAAATGATGCCTCCCTAAAGCTGGGTCCTGTGGGACAAAAGGAGGCAAAATTAGATGACCATGGAAGCAGCAGTGTTTCCGAGGCAACTTTAGCTTTCAAAGTGAGGAATGACCTTCTTAATTTTATGAAATCACACACACGTCCTACCCCCCCCCGCCCCCCCGCCAATTAGCCTGACCATGAAAATCCATTGGCATGACAACTTAAAGAAATTAAGAAGTCTTTTAAACAAAAGACCTTTAAAGAAAAAGTTTGAAAGATTCTTACCCTCCTTTTTCTGTTTTGTGTCTTAAGGTACATGAGTTAATAAAAAGGTTTTTCTTTTTTATTTAGTTTTAAGAAAATGTAGATTTTTTTTTTTTTAAATAGTTGCTCAGACTTAAAATAGCTGAGGTTCAAAATTTCGGTCTTTTATTTTGCCAGATGAATAACTTCCTTAGAGTAGTTTTTATTGCCTAGATTATGTAGGCAAACTAAAGAACTCAGTTTTCTTATGTGCCCACACATTTTTCAACCCTCCTAGCAAGGGACTATTTTATTTATGTAAACAACATAATGAGGAAAATATGCTTGGCAGATGGTTCTAAGCATTAGAATCATCAGTTTGGTCTGCCCCGAAGTGTCTCATTATCTTTTATTCGCTCCCCCTCCACCTCTCCCTGCAAAAAGCTTAACAACCAAATGCCTTTCAGACTCAGTGCTTTCAGCTTGGTGAATGCTACTCTATTTTCCTAGCTCACCCTGGAATTTTCACTCCATAACCACTGTGGTATGTTCGTCCAGGTGGAGAGTGGTTTGGTGATTCCCATCGCAGCTTTTCATGGTGTTTTAAGCATTCTTAAAGGATGCCTAAATGCTCCAGGGGCCAGTGCAGTAAATTAAATCAGGTCAGCACAGTTGGGTCCTTATTAACTGGTGCTTATTGGTACTGGGTTTTTGTCCATCCTGTTAGAAATGCAGGCTGGAATATAAAGCTTAGGTTTTAAACTTCATGGTGAATTTGTGTTTTCTTTTGGCTGGCAAAGTTTTTAAGGTGCTGGCATTTAAAAGATTGCATAGTTACAAAGTCAAGAGGGTTGCTGATGAAGGAAGGAAGTCTAGATTGCACAAGGAGAGTGTCACTGTCATTCTTGTAATGACTTAGCAAGAAAAAGAGCATTTTTGCGTCTCATAAAATGAAGAACTGACCCTGGATGGAATATATTTTAAGATTGTTTCAAGCATAGTATTGCTTTATGTTTTCTGCCTTTCCCCATTCTCACCTCTCCTTTCCTTCCACCCAATCATTAAAATGTGAGCTTTTTGTTATATACCTGTATGCAAAACAGTATTTACATATTGCAAAGTATACAAGACACTATCTGAAAATAAAAATTAAGATGAACATTCTTAAAGCTCTGGGTAGCTTTTTAAAGAAAACATATATTGTTGGTTTTCCTTTTTTAAAACCTTACAGCATCCTATTGATATTGAATTTGTATACTTCCAAAAATTATTAGAGAATAGATTGTTATCTGACATTGTTGGGACTTTTGTAGATCGTCACTAGAAAGATGAGTTCCCAAGGACAGTGTCCAGATACATAAGGAATGTTTTCTACTAAGTGTAAGATTTTAGTATGTCTCAACTTCTATACTTTGAAAACCCTGATGGGACAGATTTGGAAACTTCTACAGTGAAAGAAAACATCCAATTTCCCTACAATTTATATTTAAGAATCTGAATTAGCTAAATTATTTGGATTGTTTGGGTGCAGTTATTTCAGGTGGTAATTCCAGTGCTAGTGTTTTCCAAGCAAAGACCACAAATATAAAAATTCAAAGTTATTTATTGAAAGAGGTATTTCAATAGGGGAGAATGTATTTTTTACTTACCTAAACTCTTGAAAGATTTAGGAGACTTAGGGTTTTGTGCAAAACAAAATCACAATGGGCAAGGGTTCTGGTCAAAGCTTTTGAAAACTGATTTCCAGTCATGAAAATTAATTTTTTTTTGTATTGCCCTGGTGCTTGAAGGTTAACTTCTGAAGATGAATGTTGGTTAATAAATTGTGCTGTCATATGGTACTGTTTTTACTGCCTCTTTTTAATGGGCTTGCTGATGAGATAGTTTCCCTCTTCCTTAGGAAATACACTAGCCAGATTATAAAGTGTGTTTTAATATCATCCTGTTAATATTTTGGGAATCTGTAACCAGCTGACTGTTCTCTTTATTGCTTTCCATTCTTTTTTTTGTTTGTTTTGTTTTCTTTCTTGCAGGCAGAGATTGTCAAGAGGCTGAATGCTATCTGTGCACAAGTCATTCCTTTCCTGTCCCAAGAGGTAAGGTGGTTGATTTCAGGTACTGGGCTAAAAGTTACCCATTTTAATAGTTTTGCAGAAAGGAGATTGTGGAGCTGACTCTCTGGCATTGTCAGTCTCTTGGTGTTTGTATTTTACATTTCTAACAAGCAGTGTTCTCATTCCAACTTTATTACCATTCTGTGGAATATAATTTAAATGTGTTTATATAATGAAATATTTTCTAATGGACTAAGCAAAAGTCAGTTGTTAGAATATTTTGTATGTTGTAGTGTTGCTGACAATTATGCTCCTTTGTCATAATGGCACCCGATAGGGTAGATTGAAAAACTGCCCGGAAAACAAGAGTTGGCAGAGGACATATCAAATAGTCAGGCTTACATAGTAAACAAACTAATGTAACTTTTGATTAGTCACTTTTAAAAAGTTAATTATTATAGATTAAGTCTTTATATTGCTTGTGCTTTTGGGAAAAGACATGCAAAATTGGATTCAGTGAATTCATTTTTTTGAGTGTCGGTTTTCTCAAAATTAGGCTTTGGTGACAGGGGCCTTTGCCCATTGCCAAAGCCTGGTATGCAACTCACTGGTTTTCTCTTGCTCACCACCAGGGGAAGTGTGCACTGTCAGTAAATGCACACAGATGGGAATGAAGAGATGCATTTCTAGTGTTTGAAATTACCCCCCAGGCCCTCCTCTCACACGTGCTCTTGCTTGCTTGCTTTTGGTAGGTAAAAAGTTTAGAGGAGAATATTGGAAAAATAATTTTTACTGATAGATTACTGACTCTGTCATTTGTTCAGGTAAGATCAGTTGTATGAAGGAAGATGGTAATGGAATATCTGCATGCCTTGTAGCCACGGTGTTGTTCTGTGGACTGAGAAGGCACAGAGGTGCTTTCCTGTCACCCTTCCAGTTCTGTTGAGTGTGTTGTGTCACTGCTTTTCAGACCTCTGAAAAGGTAGGTGCTGATTTAGCACACAGCCAAGCCAGCATTTGAACGTGTATTATAGATGTGCAGATTGCTATATATAATTTATTATTTGGTCTGCAGTGTCAGATTGGACTTGAGTAAACGATACATACCCTTCAGTAGTATGTAGTGGGGAGGGGGCACTTATATTCACAAACCTGGTTAACATCCTGGATTCACATGCTCTTCTGGATCATAAAAAGCAAAGGATGTACTGTCTGTTGTCTTTAGTTGGGATCACAAAATCACCACCAGTCACATCCCCGTTTACCTTTTTTTGTAAATTTTGCTTATGACTAGATTAGTTGGCTTGGTGAATCAAAGGGTATACAGGGTGTATTTGAGTTTCTTTAGGAAGCCTGGCTGCCCTTCACCTGATCCACACCAGTGTGTATTTTTTACTTTAAATAACCCTGTGTTATGGAGATGGAAAATGGGAAGAATGTGTGACCACAGAGTTGTAAGCAGGCTGGGGTATTATACCCTTAAGGTGTCAGGAAATAGTTTGAGTTATCTCTAGGGTGAATAGGTTGAGTTATCTCAGAGTTTGACCTCTGTAGGCACAGACCCTTGTATATATTCTCTGGGGAAGCTTTGTTCCCATGGCGTTTCTGCGGGATCTGTAGGTTGTGTTCAGAAGTGGAAGGAGGTCTTGACGTTGGTGGAGCTGATTTGCCAGTAAATCATTTCCTACATGAGTTATGTTGTGTGTGAGCAGACCTCCTAGGAGCAGAATGTGTAATAGTAGTGGTGCTGTGCAAGACTGGGCTGGAATTAATTAGCTAAGGAAGTTGTATATACCCTGAAGAGGAAAGCCACGGGTAGATAGATACTGGCAACTCCTTTCCTTCTGCTTTAGGCTGGGAGGATGAGTGTCAGACTCTTCACCACTTAACTATTCATGTCCTTTACACTGATGTGTTGATTGAAACCCTTGATTCATACGTAATGAATTAAATCATGGTTCTCTCAGTGCTAATTATGTATGTATCTTTTCTTTGGATTTAAATTATTATTTTTCAGGTTTCTTAAGGTGTGTGTGTATCTTATAATGTGTGGGCCACAGACATGTTTGCTCCCTTCAAATCAGCGCCTCTCTTGCATTTTATCTGAACATTGCCCACCTTGTTTCCCATTCTGGGCATTCTGTGAGCATCAGACTCCTTGCTGCTTCCCTGAGGCCAGATAGACTATAATCTGGAGGGAGGGGAAGAGCAGGTTATTAGAGGAAGATGAATTCTATTTCCTGTCTCTTCAGAGGCATGGAAAATCACTCTTGCATGGCTGTGAGCGTCACTCTGTGCCAGGACTGAAGGCTCTTAATCTGATCTTTTAACACTGGCTCTCTGTGTGATAGTCTTACTGCCAGAACGGCAGCTGCAGCATTAGAATTTATTTTAAAAATGCTTTTATTTAAAAAGTAAAAGATTATATGTAGAAAAGAGAAAAATATTCCATGAAAACTAGTACATATGCTGTAGGACAGTATTGTTGGAGGGATTGTAAATGTCTGAAGTCAGGCTTTTTGGAGTTTGATAGGAACCAGAGGTATATTTACCCTCATTTAGGTGAAATCTCTTTTTAATTTGGCCCCCTTGTTCTGATTAATATACCTGCTGAACATTGGTAGTGTCTAGTTTACTATACTGTCTAAACTTTAAAAGAACATATATATATATAAAATACTGAAATGATAATTAAACTTAGTTTTAATTAGAGGACTTTTCTTTTTTAAGAAATTAGTTGTATAATTGTAGCTCAGAGTACTTGAAGTGTGTCTGTATATAAAAATCACAGAAAAAAGTATTTTCTTATTTTTTTAAAACATTTTTTAAATAATATATATGTTTATGATGTGCTGTTGCACTTATGACTGCGTTCAGAGTCCTAGGCATTTTACAAAGAGATTGTCAACTCTTGTCATTAAAAGTGAGTAACTATCTCTTAGTGTCTTAGAATTTCACAGGATCTCTAATATCAGAATTTAGAGAAACCTTGTGAAGTCCTCTTACGTCTGAGC
Source organism: Arctocebus calabarensis (assembly GCA_963573935.1). Taxonomy (NCBI): domain Eukaryota; kingdom Metazoa; phylum Chordata; class Mammalia; order Primates; family Lorisidae; genus Arctocebus; species Arctocebus calabarensis. Next base: position 21,758 of record CAUYON010146837.1, read on the forward strand.
TGCTCTTTTTGTCTCTCTCACTTTTGGAAATGGGTAAACTGATATATATTCTAATGCTCTCAAATTTCATCTTCAAAAGGCAAATCTCAAGGTAGTAAGTGGGAAGTTCTTTTCTTTCCCAATTTGGGTCTTATTTACAGGGGAAGAACTATAAATAATCAACTCTGATTTGGCAGTTCCATAAACAAGAGATGTCAGGATGATGACAGTTGGATCTGGGTTGAGTCCTGGCCTCCCTATTACAAATTACGTCTTATTCTAAGCTTATTTTAGCAGTAATTTGCCTAAGCGTCAGTTTCCTCATTTGTACGGGGAGGTTAATAATAGCATGGAATGCAGCTTAGCACATAGTGAACATCTTCAGTGGAAATGGAGCTATCAGTTTCTTCTTGGGTGGACATAGAACCAGCCCTCCCTCTCCTTTCTGATTTTATTTTAAAAGAGTGTGAATTGATTCTCTAACGTCCCTAGAAAGGAAAAAAGTATAAATTAATACCAAACCTAGGCTGAGTGTGAGCTCATCTTGTAATTGGAGCACTTTAGGAGGCTGAGGCAGGAAGAAGGCTTGAAGGTGGGAGTTTGAGACCAGCGTGAGCAAGAGTGAGCCCCCATCTCTACAAAAAATAGAAAAATTATCTGAGCATGGTAGCATGGGCCTGTTGTCCCAGCTCCTAGGAAGGTGGAGGCAGAATAATCACTTGAGCTTGGGTGATGGTTGGAGGTTGCAGTGAGCTATGACAATGCCATTGCACTCTAGCCTGGCAGAGCAAGACCTTGTCTTAAAACACGAAACAAAACCAAACTCTGGACTCTGAAGTACATCTAATAAACTACCTTAGTGAGTCTGTTCGTGCCACTCTCCCCCCTCCCACCCTCGGCAGTTTCTGCATGATTTAGTAAATTCTGTTTTTCTTCTGGTGTCCCAGTACTAGGTAGCTCCACCCCAATTCCAGGAACATTCATATATACGGGAGATTTTAATGTGGATAGAAAACTTTGTGTCACTATTATGCCCTGACAATAAAGGGCAGCATTTCTGCTAATTTGGAGTTGGACCTGCTCTGCCTCTTTACTGGCTTTGTGTTGGGAAAGTTGCTCTTTCCATGCCTTGGTGTTCCTGTGGAATAGAGAGAATAACCTCATCTTTATACTATGTATTATATGTATTAAAATGTAAAGCAGTTGGCAGAGTAAATGCTGTTTTCACTCCCCCTCTTTCTTTCTTACATTTCCAGGGAAATGGATTGTACTTTGTTATTTTAGGTCCTGAGACATTTAGGGAGGAATGACTTGGTAGGAACTGAGAAGAGTTAAAGGTAATTTTTCAGAAGAGGCTGGCTAGCAGTCTTCCTGTGGAGATAGCTGAGACTTGGAGCTTTGGTGGCTGCTTCCAGCAGTGTCCATCTAGCTCCACATAATTTATCTTTTAGAAGTAGGGGAATATTTTATTCTTTTGGTAAGCCAATTATCTTAACCTATTAGATGATGGTAACCTATAAGATAAATGGTAAACCTATTAGATTATGTGTTAAATATTGGGCACTTAGTTGAGGACCTTTTGGAGGATAGTTGTAGTACTCTTATTTCCCTATAAAGTTCATTTCTAAAACAGGCAGAATATGTTTTATGGTAATCAAGAACGTGTTCATGAGACCTTTGAAAACCTCAGACTCTTAATAGGCTGTAGGTCAGTAGGGGAAACTTTTATTGCATTATAGATGAAAATGTATAGTCGTGTTTTTCAGAAGTGTATTGTTCCAGTACCAAGGAACAGAACTCATTGGAAGAGGCAATGCTAGGCATTAGGCAACGTGATAAGAGCTGGAGGTCGGCCAGACTCAGGACCAAATCCTGGCTTAGCCATTTGCCTCTTTCTAATTTTGTGCATAATACTTAGCTTTTTGGAAATGCAGTTTCCTTATCCTTATAATGGGATACTTGTACTGTAGGGCTGTAGTATGAGGATTAGTGATGATAAGGACCTAGCTGAATATTTGACTGCTTTAACTGAGATCAAAGCAACAAGTAGGTTAATCAAGATAAAAACTTGTTTCTCTCTCACAAAACAGCATATAGAAACATCTGTGGCTGATTTGGTGACTGTAGGATATCCTCAATTCAGGTTTCTTTGGCATTGATACTCATTATCACTAGCACCATCTTGTCCTGCTCCAGCTGGTGGGAAGGAGAAAAGAGAGGGCATGATGTAGAAGATGCTTACATTTTTGTTCCCTTTACTATGGTCAACTCCTTGTTACCTGCCCACAGCTAGCTGCAAAGGAGATATGGAAATGTAGTCTTAAGCTAGTAACCGTTATTTGCCCCTAAAACTTATGCTAATGTATTGGAAGGGATATTGGGGAACAGCTAGCAGCATATGTCTGGATGCACTCTGCATTGCATCCAGACATGGTGCTATATGAATAAGGTATAAATAATGGCTACTATTATCAACTGTGTAGCTTTACATGACAGATTCTAGCTCCGACTATACTAGCACATCTTGTATTTTTCACATAAAATATAAAATAATGTATAGTTATTGTTATTAGAAAGCTCTTCCTTACCATCCAGATTTTGGAGATGAGTCACCCACCAGGAATTATTTATCATTCATGCTTTCACAGGGCATGGAAAGGAACCCACGTGAATAGTTGTGGGCTCTGAGGACTGTCTGTATTTTTAGTTATCATAGTTATGCCCATATTAAAAAATACAAAGCATAAAGATTCTTCAAGACACCTCTCAATTGAAGAATGAGGTATGGCCTAACATATTATATAGATTTGCTGGAAAGAAGATTCGCTTGAAGCTAGAAAAGTTGTTGAGGCAAATCCCTTTCTTGGTCTTTGTTTTCTCTCACATCTAAGACATACTCTCATGAATATATATTGTCCTCGAATTGGAGACAAAATTTTTGACAGTCTCCCTCCCTAAGAAGTCATGGAAGATACCTTGTATATGTTACTGTTGGTTTTGTGGCATTTTATATCTCAAAAAACTTAGCTCGAGTTGATTGTTTTGCAGCTTTAGACTTGATCTGAAGTATGGTTCCTTATTGGCCAGGGGCTTCCTAATGCTCGTTTATTAAACCCATGGCCATTTTTACCTTTGGAGAAATGGCATTCATTTTTAACCTTGTCAGCAGAAACAACTTGTTTCTAGTCATTCAGTGAAAGGATTATGGACATTCCCCTGCTCTCCCACTCCTGTAATTCCGTGGCTAGGGTTTTCCTATTTCTTTTTTCCTCTTAAAGAAGTTACTTAAAGCAGAATTACTTAAAACAGAAGCAGAGATGCTTAGAGGCTGAAGGAATAGCTCTGTAGGCTAGTCCTCACCATGATTATGTGGATTACACTTAGGGCCCAGATTTAAAAGTGAAGAGAGCTGTTTTTTACTTGCATCAGTTGATTATTTTAAGAAAATAATCGTTTAATAAATAAAGAATGCAAATCATTCTTTTTATAAGATTTAACAATAGTTCTCTGATTTTTGGAATTTTTAGAGTACATAAGGGAAATTACAAGTGAAAAATTTAAGCCTTCTATTTTATTATTATGCTTACCTACAGAAAAGGGACTATTCAGACTTGAAGGCATTCTGGTACAATTTAAACCTAAAACTTGATTCTTTTTTTTAATTAAATCATAGCTGTGTCTACTAATGCAATCATGGGGTACAATGTGCTGGTTTTATATACAATTTGAAATGTTTTCATCAAAGTGGTTAACACAGATAAAACTTGATTCTTATTGCCCTGTTAGCTTTTTTATCAAGTTGTACCAAGTAGTATTTGGGACTAACTAGTATTTTGGGGCGCAAATACTACATCGCATTTAAATGGTAGAAAGTAATAAACAATTACATAATAGTGATAATGTGAGTTTATTTGAATTGCAATTCCAGTAGGCTAGAATAGCTAATGATGATCAAGGGATACATAAATTTGTTTTTTTGGTACCATGAATTTGGTCCTCATAATTTAATAGAAGATAACCCCACTCTACTATGATATTATGAAATATGGGTGTATCTCAGATGCTGTTTATTTGGGCACCTTGGGTTACAATGGTGCTGAATTGCTCTGTACCACATTTTGCATGTATTAAGAAATGGAAGTTGAAAAGTTTTGTGCCTGAGGGAAGAAATGAACAAAATACAGTGGGTATATGCACTGGTGGCAGTATTATCACCTAATAATGGCATCAGGTTAACTCATTTATTAACTTTGGAAGGAATCAGTGGCTTGTGGTAACATGGTTTGATGTAGGAGAGCTTGGCTAAAATCAGAGATTCCCCTGATAAGCATGCAGTGGCGCCCCTAAGACTATCTTCAGGGAGCACTTATTAAGTGCCAGCAGCCTGTACAGGGCATGTCTGCTTCCCACTGGAGCCTTTTTCTTCAGTCTTGGTAATGTGTTATAAAAGCACTTGCATATTGAAAGACTGTCATGAAGTGAATAATATGCACAAATTGGGGCTTCAGAGGATTTGGTCCAGTTTTCTGATCTTAACATTAGGTATGGGCATGGGTGACTTTTCATTTAAAACATTTTTTTTTCTCATAATATGGGACGAGCCATCAGAAAGAATAATCCTGTTCCATCATCTTCAGTTGGCTTGTTTTATGTGACCATGTGTTTTGGTAACAATTAGCTGTTTGGTCAGATCCGTGTGGTAGCATCATGGCCGGTTTGACCTTAGGAAGTGAAAGATGATTTTCAATAGGTAGAACTTTTTTTTACGGGTTTAAACATGGGCCTCCATCCAAAGTCAGCAATGCCAATACTTATCTGTATATATCTTAAATTAATGTGTGTTTGAGCAACTGACTCATTTCTTTGACTTTCAGTTAGGTAATGATTAGGTTACTGGAGCTAAGCCTTAAAGTACTTTGATTGTATAGAGCTACATTGTGCAATATAGTAGAGGCTGGGTAGATTTAAGTTAAAGCTAAAGTAAAATTAAAAATTAAGTTTCTGAGTCACTCTAGCTACATTTCAAGTACTCATTATCTACCCATTAAGAGGCTAGTTGCTGCCATCTTAAAAGCACAGATGTAGAACGTTCCCTATTGCCAAAGTCCTGTTGGGCAGCACTGAGCTTTTAAGATCTTGCTGGACATATCAATGAATGATGCTCTGTCCCATACAAGAATGAAGGTAGGGTCAAATGGTTGGAAAGACTGGGCACCATTTCCCAAAGTATGCTTTTGAAAGCTTTAATCCCATGTTACACAGCTAAAATTGTTTCAGCCGCCGTGTATGTATATGTTTACCCTCTCTTAAGCTTTGCAACTCTGAGAAGTCCTGCAGTTACTGGCTGTTTGCTTCATTAAAACTGTGACTTTTTCATTTGTTGTTTGTGTTTTGCTTTTTAATTAATATCTAATTTCTTATGGGACTAACATGTCTTAGAATACTGTTTAGGAAAGACTGATTTACAGGGATTGGGGTAAATTTAAAGTTGATTGTTTGCCGGTAAGCTTCATAGAGTTGCTGAAAAAGTCGTTGTACGATTTTAGCCTGACTTACCAGAAATGGAGTGACACTTTAACTTGAATTTAACATGGAATATTATGTTCCGGGCATAATGTGCACAAACAGGAGAGTAGCTAGAAGGATGAGTGGCCTAGAGCCAGTGACACAGAAAGTGTTGAGTGACCTGAGGGGGTTTAACTTGAAAGAGAGAAAATTGAAAACACACCTTATGCCATTTTCAAATACTTCAATTGAAATTTGCAGTCTGTGGAGAAAAATTCAGAGAAAAACTAGATCTAGTGGGAAGAAGTTTTAGGGAGGTAGATTTTACCTTAATATTATGGCTTATTATCCCAAAATAGAAAAAGATTTGTCTATGAGGTAGTGAGTTCCCTTTTCTCAGGAGATGATCAAGCAGACTAACTTGATCCTGAGGGTACGAGAGGGGAGATTCATCCATTGGGTAGAGTAGTGACCCTTGGCCTGTGGTTGCTACCGTAATTCTACCATCTTGATCCCCTCAGCCCAGGCAGCATTTAGAAATCTGTATGAATATGGAAATATGAAGAGGCTTTAAAAAAATTTGTTGGTAGTTAAGGATGGTTGGGGTACAACTGGCATCTGGGTCTCCCCAGGCCCTTTCTAGTTTGTAGTGTTTCTGAGTGGCTTTTTATGTACATATGGCTCTTGGTTCCTATTAGTGGGATGAGTATTTGGTCCAAGTTCAGTCTAAAGTATCTTTCACTCTAGAATATTATAGCCTTCTATTATTCTTTCAATGTGGTTTTCTTCCCTGCCATCCAACTTCTTACTGTTCCTAGAACTATGTGACTATAATGCAGGACTGATAGTGCTCAGCTGCTCAAAAATTTTTAATAATGCCTCATTTCCTACCAAGATAAAGTCTTAATTTTTGCATGTCATGCAAAGCCTTTCACTGTTTGGTTTCTTTCTGCCTTGCCAGCTTTCATTACCAGCTAATACATGGTTCTCCAGAGTACCCATTGCCATACTCATGTGTCTTCAAGCGTTTGCCTCTACTTTATTTATTTATTTTTTATTGTTGGGGATCGATTGAGGGTACAATAAACCAGGTTACACTGATTGCATTTGTCAGGTAAAGTCCCTCTTGCAATCGTGTTTTGCCCCCAAAAGGTGTGGCACACACCAAGACCCCACCTCCCTCGCTCCTTCCCTCTCTCTGCTCTCCCCTTCCCCCACCCCCACTGTGTCATTAATTGTCATTAATTGTCCTCATATCAAAATTGAGTACATGGGATTCATGTAAAGGGCCTAGTATGGTGGCTTATGCCTATAATTCTAGCACTTTGAGAGGCCAAGGCAGGAGGATCGCATGAGGCTAAGAG